>VZTL01011248.1:520-17308 GCA_013400535.1 Scopus umbretta
TTAGAGTGCACTTGAGTGATGCACTGATACACGCTACTCTTTGATACCTGTCAGATATATAAAGATCACTAAGGATCTTCCCACCCACTCCACTTAACAGGTTCTAAGAACCTGGATTTACTGTGACATGCTTCTACCATCTTTTCTTCTTAATGCTCTGAGATTCAACTCTTCTAGCTCTTCTTTACAAAACCTTAATGGTTTAGCTCTTGAAGTCATTGAGCTTGTTGCACACTGCCAAAGAAAGGTAAGAGAGAAGGAATTCAGCCTCATTACTGTGTGAAATACCAAATGGCAAAATATTCTTTTAAAACCCATGCTTAATGTAATCACAAATGTACTCAGAATCACTTGAAACTAAGTGAAAGATGTCACAAGCTGAAATATCATTTGTCACAAGTTAATGCTGTGCTATTTCTGGAGAAAACAAATTTAGTAAACAGCCTGATTAAAAAGGATTTATCACAATGTAAATAAATTAAGTCAAAGAAATCAATTCTTTGTTTTATATAAGGGCAGTGAAGATTTCTCTAAGGCAGGAAGAAAAGGGTATCAGCCACTTGGAGAGCAAAAATGGGACAGAGATACTCTGTGATTGCCAGCCCTGTTTCCAAGCTGGCTCCCAGGCTAAGAGACTGCAGAGAAGCATCCTAACAACCTCAAGTCACAAATCACACTATGTTTGGTGCCAGCCGTCAGAAAACACCCACTATTTTCAGCCTTTTCAAAGGGAGCTTTCTCTGAGCAAAGAAAGAGTAAGAGGTACATCAGAACAGAGTAATTTATTCTCTAGATCTGTTTTTTTCGAACAAGTCTACACTTGAGATATCTGCAGAACTGGCCAGCAAATCTCATGGGGAACCATATTAGCGACATCCCAAGTGGAAAGAGCCAACAAGTGAGTTCCAGAGCCTTCTTTCCCTCACAGCCAAATAAATAAAAATGAAATTTTCTCAGGGGGATGGGCTACATCTGAGAGTTAGGTTGTTTGAGGACAAATAGTCTTTTGAATCTTTTTGCTTCTATAGAACTTTTTTTAATAGAGACCTACTTTCACTGAACACTTTTCTTTTTCTAAGCTTTCTTTAAAGAAAAATGATGAAAAAAATAGGGAAATGTCAACAAAAAACAAATTCTCCTTTTCCTCTGCTCCTATCAAAGGAAGAAAAAATAACCATCTAGTTCTAACTGCAAGTTGGAATCCTTCTATTCCTGTTCTGAAAAACCTAAGATGCTTGTGACTGCAGTAAAAATTACAATCAAAGGGACCGATCAAGTGCTTGCACTAGCAAGCAGCAAAATTTCACCAACTACAGCTGGTACCAAATGGCAAAGTCTTATGAAAGCAATGGAATTAACAGGTCGAAATTATTTCTATGAAAGTTGCTATGTGGATCTGCAATGGGAAGATATCTGCCCACATCACTTCCCACAGAAGAGAACTCAGTGAATTCCCAATAGTGTGTCTGATAAATTTAACCTTTTATTTTTGTTCATCTCTGGGGAGGGTAGAGTTCCTCAAACATATTCATTATTCAGAATTCTACACTGATTTCTTTGATTCAAATATTAAGCCTATGGATTACTGCGAGCTATTTGAGCTATCATTTTGTTCAAAGGGTCAGAGGAGTCACATGGCACTGTTTCCGCACTCTCTTTGATGGAGTGCTAGCTTAAAATCCTGTTTCCACTACTACATGCATTGCTTTGAAATTCCCTTTCTGTGATTGTTCATGCTAATGAAACTTGATTGGTGTGATGTTAATAGAAGGTAAAGTTTCTGCTGATTGTAGCAGGCTGCTGCATCATTTTAGTCCTTAAGTACTTAAGGCACTTTTTGTTTGTAGGAGAAAAATACATGGCCCCTTTCTTAAAGGGTATAGAATCATGTATTTTCTCTTCTGCTGAGCTTATATCATGCAGAACCACATATGATATACAGTAATTAGCATAGCAACAGTAAGATTTTGACTCAAATAAATAATATTTTTGGGTTTGTTTTTGTTTTTGTTTTTTGGGGTTTTTTTTTTTTTTTTTTTTTTTTTTTTTAGTTTTCAGTCATTAAGTTCTCNGGTCATAGCTTACAGTCAGTAAGTTCCTGAGTATCCTGTGGTTATAAGATAAAAGACAACTGTCAGAGCATGGTTGTTTTTAATTGCTTCTGTTAAGCAGGCATGCAGCTCCATCTTGGAGCAGAAGGAGGTGCTGCAACGCTCCTTAACCTACCATCGGGTTAACTGTTGTTTTGTTGCTGCTTTTGTTGTGGAAAGATGAAAGATGAAAGAAAGCCAGAGAATGGCTAGAAGAGAGCTGGTGGTTAGCTTCCTTCACTGGAAAAGGTACCAAGGGCTATTACATCAAGTGAGTATTGGCTAGAGTGTTGATCTTCAGGGGAAGCCAATGCTACACTGTTGTGTATGGCTAAAAAAATAAAATAAAATTTAAAAACCCACAAAATTTGCTGCCACAGAACACTGGAGGCAGAAAGCAGCAGCAGCTTCAAAACAGATAAAATACATCATGGTCAACAGGTCCCAACAGATACCAAAGGGAATAGGCAAGGATGTGGCCTCTCCCATCACTAATTCAGTGACTGCAGATTCAGGGGAAGCACGAGGAGAATAGCCTGCAGATAGCACTCAGGCTCACGCAGTCTCCCTGATCCCTTCAGTGAAAATTCCAGGCAGGATGCACCCTTCGCCTGACCTAACAGGTCACTTCTGATGTTCTTACAAAGCCTGGGACCTTTCCCACTGCCTCAGCAAAATATGGATCTTTTATCAAGAAGTTTCCTGGCCTGAAACAAGCTTGTCAGATGAACATACTGATTTACTTATGTATCATGCAGGCTGTGAGGACCAGAGGCAAGCCTGAGCATGAATGTATAGCACATTAGCTGGCCGCAAGCCTGCTCCGCACGCAGTGAGAAACAGAATGAGCTGCTTTGCATTTAGTGCTGAGAACAGTGAGCACACAGCCAGTGACCGCAGGACTGCTTGCTCTACATTCACACCCGTTTACCTCAGATTAACCAGTTCATGCAGCCACATCCTTGGGCTGCTGCACTGAAAACTATTTGCTTTTTTCTATTTCCTTGCAAAAGGCACTATCAATGTGTTCTTGCCTGGGGTGCCTACCTATAGCATAACTGATTCCTACCTGCCTTGTGAATTGCTCATGCATGTTTATGCCACTAGCAAATTTTAGAAATTATTTATGAGATGCTGATGTTCTTTCCCTTGGATACAGGTCGGGTGAGATTTCCCAGCTCCTGCCCTCCTAGTAGAGGCAGGGAAAAGACAGGTATGATTCCCTGCCCCCCAAAAAGGTGTGCCTCATGGGACAGGTGGCATCTATTTCTAAATGTAACAGCATATACTGGAACCATAATGTGTCCCTGTGGGACACAAGGAAATCTGAGCATCAGGTAAATGAAAGTCATGTCACCTTTCAGATTACATAAATCTGACCACCAGAATTTAATGCAACATGTTCCGATTTTAGCAATTACAGGGACACTGATTTGAGACCTCTCTTGTCATTGACAGGTTGCTCCCAACCCTGCACAAAGTTGCCTGTACTTCCCACTTTCACGACCCTCCACATGCAAAGAAGGACCCGGATATGTCGCTGAACCACTACCGGTGTCCCCAGTACTCAAGTTAGCCATAACAGGATTTATATTCCACACTGCCCTGGCATCTAAATACTTCAAAATACAAGAAAAAAACATTTTTTACTGTGAGGGTGACCAAGGACTGGAACAGGTTGCAAAGAGAGGTTGTGGAGTCTTTATCCCTGGAGATAATTAAAAAACAACTGGACACAACTGTGCACAACCTGCCCTAGTTGTCCCTACTTTGAGCAGAAGGTTTGGCCTAGATGATGGTGCCTTCCAACATCAGCAATGCTGTGATTCTATAAAAATATGTTTAATGCCATTCCAGAGCTGTAGGATATGCTGACTGACATCCAGCTGCTCCTTTAGAGATGTTCTGGCACCCTGCAGGTCCTGTTTCCCCTTGGCTTGCTGCACACAGGTGCTCAGGTATCCTAACTCAGTCCAAATGGCTGCACACCCCTGTGTGCTGAGGGCTCAGTCTCACACTGCCTCAGCCTCCCCCAGTTAGTTTGGAAACCAGCTTTCAAAAGAAGCCCATGGGCATATGTTGGAGCTTTGGGTTTAAGTCCTCACTTGGAAAAGGAGGTGTGGGTTATGGAGGCAGCACAGACTGTCTCTCAGCTCCACACCTCTTCTCAAATAGATTTGGCAAATCTAATTACTGATACTACTAGTAGCAGACTGACTCCTGATCAGTTTTTGGATTTGTTTCCTCAGCAACTGAAAGTTGCAGGAACATTTGTTTAATTAATAAACTGGGATTAGCCTGGAAAAAGTACATTCTGCACATATTTCGGCAAATATTTAAATAAGTTTCCTTAAGATATATTCATAAACCTCTAGAAGTTGCATCACTCATTTTTCATAAATTCATGTATGGGCTTAAACTTTTACTCAAATATTCAATTGTAAGTGAATATTTCAGATTTAATGTAGAGAGCAATTATATTTTTTAAAAAAGCTCTGCAGTGATGATTCCTGATTGCTTACCATTCAAACAGGAGAAACAAAGCCTTGAAGTTAGAGAATCCAATACAAACAGCTTGAATGTTGAATCTCAGTGCTCAGTAAACACCATCCCTAAAGAAGTTATATACAGCCAAAAAATCATCATCCTCCTTCTATTTTCCCCTCAAACTTCACATTTCAATGTCCCTAATTATTCTCATACCGAATAACTTTGCGAAAGTGGTGACCTGTTCACCAGCAGTCCACAAATAGAAGGGAAAAAAAGTCTAATTAAAAAAANACTTTAAAGAGAAAAAAAATAAAAAAAAAAAAAAAAAAAAAAAAAAAAGCGTTCTTCATTGTACCCAGCTCTGCAAGACAGCTAATACTAACTGTGGAAGGTAGAATTCAAGCTTCTGTGGAACAATAAGGAAATAGGGGGAAAACTATATTTAACCATGTTTATATTCACAGCCTTCTACGAAGTGGGAGAAATAATCACTTAAGATCAAGAGAGTAGGCACAGATATCATAGCCTTTTGCTATCTTGCTCCAGGTAGGATAACTAATAGGCACTGAACACAGCTTATGTAGGCATAATTTTAGTGCTGCAGACAATGAACTATAAAGTAATCTTAGACACACTTCTGTGAACCCTGTCCATACTGCTGAGCTGGGGAGCAAGTGCCCAATGTATCTGTAATGGCTTTCTATTGGGAAAATTGCCATGCTCCCACATGCAGTTCGCACACTTCTCTATTAGCTCATGATTAAGTGTAAATGACTATAAGTCTCCCATAAATTTGCCATATCTTAGATTTTCTAAATTCTCTGCTGTTGGGCATGAGTGGGATTGTATTCATATTTTAAATCACACAGGAAAATGTAAAGTAGACTTATACATACCTCTGTTAAAATGGAGGACTTCTGGGATAGAGGGATCACTCTGGCCAGGTGTAGCAGTGTCTACTTGACTCATTTTCCAGTATACAGCTGTTCTTCTATGAAAGAATTTTAGAGCTTCAAAATAGCAAGATAGTTCCCATTATGTTCCCCTTCTTTTTGCCCAGCAGATCTTTGACTGGAAAGCATCACCAATACACAAGAAAACAAGAATAAGGGTACAGCTTCTATAGTTCAGACCAAAGTCTAGTAACTGGTCTCCGGTCGTGACCAAAAGGAAATACCTAGTGAAGAATGTAAAACTAGGCTGAGCACATTTCTTAGCCTCCAGCCATTTTCAGCTCAGGGATTTTCTGGAGACAGTTTATTTTGAACCTGACTCTGAAAGAAAACCTCTCTAACTCTAGAAACCAATAGAATTATGCCTAGAATGAAAACTAACAAAGCTAATATAGGTCAAAGCTTTCAAAAATATATTCTTAACATCAGATGTGTCCTGTTACTGTGAGGTCCATAAATGAGTGGTCTGGTTTCCAAGGTCTCCACTGGAAAATCCACTGGAACCCAAAGGAAAACCCCAGTGTGCAACAGCCCCAGAAAACAAACAAACAAACTAAAAAAACCCCAAACAAACCAGTCTTACACTCTTAATATATGAATTCAAATGCATCAACATAAATATCTAGAAAGCTGTGCTCTATCTAGTGGAGCCATGCATCAGAGGACAACTGAGAAACTTGCTCCTTCCCCCTCTGAATATTCATCCATAAAAAAGATGCCTTTGTTACCTGGGAGGAGTGCTCTGCCCCCATTCTCATGCAAGATTAGTAAGAAAACCAATTCCGTGTAATTTCTGCAGCCGGTGCTCTGTCTTGGGGAAGGGGTTCTGCTCACTGTCAAGGCTGCAATGAGATAGTCTCTATCTCTAAGACATACTTTTTTTTTATTATTATTTTTATCTTTTCTTTAAATGCCAGCACACTTGCCAAAAGGCATTACTGTTGCAGAAAAACTCATCTCTAATATCTGCATCTTATTCCTAAAACAGTTTAGCTTTTTATTGCCACTGTTTATAGAAAGCCTACAGTAATATAAACGGCTTTCATAAAAGTTGCCAGGTTTTTAGCAGCATGCTGTGCCTCCACAGCAGTTACAACAATTCTGCTGCTACAAAATAGTATCCAATTGCAGTATCTACTGGCAGAAGCACAAATTGTTCTCTTAGGTTGGGCATTGCTGGAATAAGATCACACTTACTAACACTTTTGTTGTTGTTGTTGTTTTGGGTATTTTGGCAGGATGAGATGTAACTTTTTCTTTTGCCACATAAAAAGGAAGGATCAGGGAGATGTTTGGGTTTGCACCCTGTTAGGAGAACGATTTTGTTCTTCTTATAATGTGGGGCTTAATTATACTTCCCTGCTTGATGCTCCTATTAGAAATTCAGGTTCCCACAACTGTATTTCTCCATGGAATGCAATGCAGTGTGTCTAGAGAAATCTGAACTTCAGATGCAACTTCTCACATGAGGCCAAGACTTCAGACAAAACCACTTGCTCTCAAGGACTTTAAGGGGCTGCGTGCAAATCGGGATTAAGACTGTTTTCTCTATACGCCAAACCACATCCAAAGCAGCTGCCATGCTGCAAAAGCTATGTGGTAGAAGAACACTGATAAACCCCTGACCCAGAGCAAATATACAGACTAGAAATGAACATTAGATTTGACCTGCAGAATGCATTGTACTGTGTAATCAGAAGGCTATGAAACTACAGCCAGACATCCAAAACCTGAAAAACTTCCCTTTTCAAGTGCTGAATAAAGATCATCTCTCTGGGCTACCTCATGTCCTGCGCTCCTTTGTTTCTAGGCAATACATCGTGTCCCTCACACATGTATTTGGGGGATAACATAACCGATTCCGTGACACAAAGGCAATCCCTTGCCAGTCTTGCCTGGGCCTTACCACAAAGCTTTTGAAAACTTTCTGTCACTGAGTTAGAGCTTTTGTGCATTTCTGACCTCTCTCCCTCTTTCAAGGAAAGGCATCACTTCCTAAATCTTACCAAACCACAGCTGTAATCCCTGCGAGTAGCCAGAGATGTCCCATTTGCAGTACAGAATTGCAAGCTGAACTGAGATTTCCCTTTAGGATTGAGATTAGGGTTTGCTGGGAAAAGATGTCAGTACCTTAAAAAGATGTCAGTACCTTAAAAAGATGTGTGTTTTTCTCAGGTTCACACACTGTTTATGATGGCCCACCTGGCATCCGGCTGTAGCATAGAATTTCAAATTTGTTTTTCCTCTGGGGAGCCAGAGTACTAATCTACAGTAACACAGGCTGTAGGAATCTAATCATTGTACCATGACCCCAAATGATCTTGTTATGCATTCAGCTTCTGCCTAGTCTATCTCAGGGATTGACTAAAGTTTCTGCAGTCTGGAGATAAGGAATGTGGTCGCATCCATTTATTCTTACTTTACTAGCCTGGAGACAGCAATACATTCCAGTCATTCAGATGAGAGACTTGCTGATGAGCACGTGGGAATAAATGGGAGCCAGTGAATTGTGTGCAAAACCACAATGTGGCTACAGTGAAGGGTAAAGCACACCTCCACAGAGATGTGATGCTGAGAGAATCAAAAAGGCAGAGAAGGTGGAAGCATCCATTTTTTGGGACACTTTGGACTTAAAAAACAAAAGGCAGCACCATCACTCTCAAGGATATTTCCAAACAGATCTGGAAAATGTTCTGAAAGCAGAGGGTGGCTTATCCACTATTTTCCTTCCTTTATCCCATGGTAGATTCTTCCTGTAGACTTGGAGAAAACAAGTATGTGGGGAAAAGGGAAGCTGCTTGCCCTGATATCATTACCTTCCCTAAAATGATGCATCTGCAGTGAATAATTGTCCTGGTTTCAGCTGGGATAGAGTTAATTTTCTTCCTAGTAGACAGCATAGTGCTGTGTTTTGGATTTAGTATGAGAATAATGTTGATAACACACTGATGTTTTAGTTGTTGCTAAATAATGCTTACTCTAGTCAAGGACTTTTCAGCTTCCCATGCTCTGCCAGGTGCACAAGAAGCTGGGAGGGAACGCAGGCAGGACAGCTGACCCAAACTGCCCACAGGGCTATTCCATACCATATGGCATCACGCTCAGTATAGAAACTGGGGGGAGTTGGCTGTGGGGCAGCGATTGCTGCTTGGGGACGGGCTGGGCATCGGTCAGCGGGTGGTGAGCAATTGCATTGTGCATCACTTGTTTTGTATATTCTTTTATTGTTGTTGTTGTTGGTATTATTATGATGATGATGAATACTATTTTCTCTTTCTCTGCTGTCCTATTAAATTGCCTTTATCTCAGCCCATGTGTTTTACTTTTTTTTTCCTGATTCTCTCCCCCATCCCACTTTGGGGAGGGGACAAGGGTGAGCAAGGAGCTGTGCAGTGCTTAATTGCTGTCTGGGGTTAAACCATGACAATAATCTATGCATCTAGACACATACTTTCACCTCACTGGCATCTCTAATCTAGGCTAGGGCAATCACTTCTACTTTAGCTTTTATGGACAGAACACTATGAGGGGCCTGAAGGAGGCAAAAATCTGCTTCTATCTCCTTGCTTACTAAGTACTTCATGTGTTTGGTTCAGGTGATAGTACTGAACTTGCAGGATATAGCATAGACTCACTGCAAAAAATTCAGTGGGGAGTGAGGGAATGTTCTAGAAATTAAACACTTTAAATGCCTGAGAAATCAGTTTACCTCCCTCATTTTGAGAGGACTTGCCCTATCATTCTCTGCAGCTCCAAGAGGTCAAGCATGTGAACTAGACACTTATGCAACCAAACTACTCCATGCTGAGCTCTTAAAACTGACAGCAAGTGATATCACTAATTTAATACTAGTTGGATATATGTCTTAGAGGTATCACAACAAATCTTTCCTTACCTGCACAGCAATGTTTGTCACACTAAGGTCAGTTTAGGTCATTTCCAAAGTCACAGCAACTGGCCACACTTTTCGATTGTGCTTCCTGGTACATTTTAGTCTTGGTTCCCCAATGACTCCTGACTTTCCACTCAGCAAGTTTCTCAGGAAAGCAAATCATCTGTCCTGCCCTATATATCCCCCCCCATCCCTATCCTATCTGTCCACAGATCTGCTAGGATACAGCACAAACAAGCTGGTGAAGCGGCCTTCAGCTTCACTAAGTTATTCCAGGTAACCTAACATATCTTCAGGAGACAAGTCTAATACAGTATGAACTGAGTTACTTTGATTCTGGCTTGGTGCACTGCCAGTGAAATAATTATCATTTAAAGGTTAATTAAAGAATCTGCCTTTGCAGGTTGTGAGGAAGGCACTTAACAGCAGGAACTGAGCTCAGGAATCATCGAATTGTGTGCATAATACATAATGTTACAGGCAGTAAAATGCATACGTCTTCCAGCCTCACTCTGGTCTTGCCCGCAGTAGAGTAAATGCCATCCATCTCTGGGTTTGGTGGAGCTGTTCTGAATTTACATGTTGTGCAGTAGAGTAGGCCCAGGAAATAAAATTGCTTTGAAGAAATCAATTCCATCATGTCTTTTTATCTGCAGCCCCACATACAGCCTTCTCCTGACATACAAAGAGTTGTACATTTAAGGCTTTCCAGACTTACCAACTTCCAATCACTCAGCAGTGAAAAAATGCATTTCTTGGCGATGTTCAGCTCTGAAGACCTGGTTAACGACTGGAGGACTGAGGCATTACATCTCAGAAGAATGGGGTTTACCCAGTCACTGCTGCAAGGAGTAAAGCTAGTTCCCCAGCCAGCCACAGCTCTCAGCCTCACCCGTCTCCCTAGGTAAGTAGTTATCCCTTCAGCCTTCAGTGCCATGGTGAAGCTGTACTGCCTGTCCACAGTACTTCGTTTTATTCCTCCACTGACATACATCATTGCTGCTTCAGCTTTTCTGAGTGTCTGTCTACACTACACCAAGAAGGAAAGCACTTTTCATAGGATTTTTTTCTTGGCCTCAATACAGCACCTATGTGACCTCAAGTTCCAAGTCCGTGTGGGGCCCAATGCTTCACTCCATCCTCATTATATAGACACACCTTAAGCATTTCGTCCCTCTTGTTTTGGCATGTTCTATTAGAACAATAAAATATCCATGATGATTGTGCTTATTTTAGCTCACATTTTATGCACTACCAAGAGTAATTTACCTTGCTGCCTCTGTATTAATTTTTTTTCTTAAAAGCCACTGGTTTCATAAAAGAAGATATAATGATGACAGTGGGAGCCTTCATTTCTTCCTTATTTCCATCGAGATTAAAGTAATATCATTTTAGGATGTGCATGTGTTTCACATCGAGAGCACAGAACAAATTACCAAAAATACAGAATATGACAAACCTGCCAAGGGTGGAGGGAGAGACTCAGCAGACAGTTTGATAGTTGGAATAAGGGTTTGCCTGAGTAGTCAGCATTCATTTCTCCCTAACAATGGCAACGTCTAGCATGCTTTTCCACCAGCCCTTACCAGTGCGTTTCTCGTGTGTGCACACACACACACACACGTATCTTTCTGATAAATAGATACTGTCTATTGGGAAACCTTTCCTGTAACAGCTACTTTCTATTTTCTTATTCTTATTTTCCTACTGGGAACCAAAATCAAGGATGTGATACCCCTACATTTAGCAAACATTTAACCAATAAATGTTTAATCATTTAAGAAAAAGCATCATAAATAAAATGCTTTATGAATGAGAATCGTCAGGGAGTAATTAGAGCTCTTAATGTCTACAGAATAAATATGACATCCTCCTGTTTCAGAATCACTCCCTAACTCTCCCACAGAGCATAAATACACAGGAAGCAATTAAGCAAGCAAAAAAAGAAAAGGAAAAAAAAAAGGGTACATTGAGGGGAAACACTTCTGAAGTTCAATCAACAAATTTCATTATACCTTGGGACTCTGAGACCCCCTAGTGAGCAATAGACCTTTTAACTTGATCTTATTTCAGGTAAAGTATTCTACTTGGACATCTTTTGGCATTAAACAGATTCAGCTTTGGATTGTCAAAGTTATTTCAGCTACTGTAAAAAAAAGAAAAAAAAAAAAAAAGGAAAAGGAAAAAGAAAAAGAGATGACACCAAAAGGAAAACACTTCCAGCGTGTCCATAAGGGTTTCCTTATTGCCATGAGAGTCTTGGTGTGCAATCAACTGCATGCTCATCAGAAGCCATTGGAGAAAGCACCAAGCTAGAAAGCAGAGGCAAGATGTGCCAGGGACTTGAACACTGAGAAAACTGAATCATTCCAGCATCATTCTCCGTGACCAGTAATGTCATTTGTTATCTCTTGTTGATTTTTAAAGAGAAAGTTGACAAGATCTTATGGGATTTTCAATAAAAACAAAACCATCCACATTTCATCATGAAATAGGCACCAAAGTGTCTGGGTAATTTTCCCAAATTGTTCTCTTTTATTTCATAAAATGTAACTAGGAAGACAAGCTTCATAGATAACATCATTTTTAAAAGTTGTTGTCATCATTCCCCCAGGATTTTTTAAAATTGTTTTGGACAAAGCTAAAGAGACTATTCTTGCACAGGCCACAGAATGAAATGCCCTTCTCAGACAGATCCAGTCCATTTCAGATCTCCTTGCCAGTGTGACAAAGCAATATTTCCTACACAACACATCCTGTGCAGCACTACAACAGACCATGTGGGAGTTATGCAAACAGATTACAGGCTGTTACTGTACATTTCTTTCTTCACAAATAACNTGTCATTCATGGCTCATGGCAACCACGCTTTGAACAGAACATGAGAGCTGATGAGCAGGTGCCACCACCTCTCACGAATTTTGCATCACATGCCAGTGTGACCACTCCCACTGACAGTGGTTTGCAGATAGGAAATAATTAGCTGAAAATGCTGTGAAACAGGACAAGACTGGTAATCTCAACATGCAGCCTGTGTTCGAAAAGAAGAAGGGGGAGCTGGTGAGAAAGCAGAGCTGTTAAGTGATGAGATAAGGGAAATAGTATCAGTTAAAAGAACAAATTAGAAGAATGGAGTCCTGAGTCAATGTGAAATGAGGGAAGAAGAGAGAAAAAGCAGCAGGCAAGGAAGGGTTCCAAAACAAATAGAAAATGCAGAGGTAACATTTATGATACCCACATCCCTAGGGCAGCTGCTCAGTGCTTTTCCCTGGCTAACTTCCACTCTGTGTCCTTTGGTTTGGTTTTCTTTGCACACACTTGATTTGATCTCCAGCAGGCTGAAGGTGAGAACTTTAAAAAAATGCTGTTGACAATTTGGAAACAAAGCAGTGACTTTAATGAGCTATCTGAGATATATTTTTACAGTCAAACCTCAAAAGGTTTTATTTACATGATGAAGAGCAGACAGAACAGCTGTGAAACAGGAACAATGATAAACAACAACAAAACAAAAACCATTTAGATGGAACCACATATTAAAAAATATGTGGTATAATTATATATANGACAAGATCTTATGGGATTTTCAATAAAAACAAAACCATCCACATTTCATCATGAAATAGGCACCAAAGTGTCTGGGTAATTTTCCCAAATTGTTCTCTTTTATTTCATAAAATGTAACTAGGAAGACAAGCTTCATAGATAACATCATTTTTAAAAGTTGTTGTCATCATTCCCCCAGGATTTTTTAAAATTGTTTTGGACAAAGCTAAAGAGACTATTCTTGCACAGGCCACAGAATGAAATGCCCTTCTCAGACAGATCCAGTCCATTTCAGATCTCCTTGCCAGTGTGACAAAGCAATATTTCCTACACAACACATCCTGTGCAGCACTACAACAGACCATGTGGGAGTTATGCAAACAGATTACAGGCTGTTACTGTACATTTCTTTCTTCACAAATAACAAGTGAACGCTTTGACGCATAAACAGAACATCAAAATATATCACAGAAAAACTATAGCATTTGTCAGTCTGCACATTATATTTTTTAATATTTACATTAAAATACAAACATAAGACTGTCCAAGTGCAAAAATATTCTGTTTGTAGATGGAAATGAATGGAAAACCTAAGTTTTTTCCTAAAAAATGGATAATACCAGATGCTTCTAAAGAGATCAACAATAAAACCCCTAGTCTCTTTTCAAGAATTAAGTATGAAAGCTTGGAAAATACTTTCCCTTATCTCAAGCTAGGAGAAATAAAGTTGTCACACAGCTATAAACAAAGCTACCTGGTTCAGAAAAAAGCTCAGTGTATTTCCTTTTCTATGAAGAAAATGGGACATATTTGACCTCCACAATTTTGTGTGGGATTAGTTCATGAAAGAAGGGATGCAGAGAATCAGTGGGAAGGAATCTTCAATCTGTCGTAACCACAGCCAAATCACTGTGTCTCTTTGTGCCTTGGTTTCTCACTGACACAAGACTGCTGTGAGGCTAAAACTCTTAAAAACCTGAACTCCTACTGTTTTCTAGAGCAAACCTCCAAATTCTTCCACTGACTTTAGAAAACCCTTTACCATTGTTTTGAGGAAGAACAGGAGAAATGACATAAACATCTTGACTTTTCAAATAATTTCTATTCTGTCCTGCAGCCTGATAAGATTTGTTTGATCCTTCCAATCCAAACCTTTAATTTGATGTGTCTGTGTATTCTTTATATTGGCAAAATCAAAAGGAGTTTCAAAGGAAAAAGGAGAAAACAAATAGAATAAATTCTTGCCAATCACCCTCCCTGCTTTGTAGGAGTCTAATCAGTGACTAAACCTGGTAAAATCCCCACTAAAGAAAATACAAAGTGATGCTGCCTTCTTTTATCTGTGGTGGGATAGAGTGTGGTCTCTGGCTGTACCAGGCAGGTTAAGTTCTCTCTTCACATAGATTCAGCAGCCTCCAGTGATTCAGTGCATGCCTTTTGCCCTCTCTAACTAAGCAGAGGCTGAGCCAAGCTAATGTGTAGTGCTCTGTGCTGATGTTAATTTTCAGATCTGGTCTAAGAAAGAAAAAAATAAAAGGTTCATTAACTAATTACCTCTGTACAAATGTCCTCCATGAAAACCAGCTTCCTCTTCCACTTAACCACCTGCCCCATTACCCTGTGCCTTCTTCCTTTCTTTACTCCTCTGCTATTTATTTCTTTTCTCTATTTCATCCTTATAGCCTCACACCTGACAGTGTTATATCTACTAAGAACAGCCTGGCAACAAGCCAGCTTATAAAAGTGCAGACCCAGTTGGTGACCCGGTAAAACATTTGGTGACTGGGAATCTGTATAAGCTTTAAGTCAATAAACTACAATCACAGGAGAAAGCAGGTTAAAACACACACACACACAAAGAATACTGTAGAGATATTTTATTTATTTTGCTTTTTAAGGGAAAAAAGTGTGATCTAGAAGGACTGGGAAAAGAGCTGGGAACATTTTCAATAATTTTTTCATCGTATTTTCCCCATTTTGAACTCCAGATACTATTGTGAATGGTTTTGAACATCCCTATCCAGCATCCTAATCCCACTATTTTCTTTATTTGAAAGGAAATAGAAGGAGAAAATTAATTTCACAGGCTGGTGATTTGACCCCAACCCCATCTTTCAGTCTTTGTTCTGACATGCTGCTCTGACAGCTAAACCATTCTCAGGCACCTGGTGGTCAAGGGATCCAGGAATCAGAATCAGTTATTCAGCCCTGTTTCTTCAGGAGACGTCACCAATACTGTCTGTGCATGTGACTGTGCTTCTCTAATAATTTTTTTAGTTCTTTGGCAACTGTCAATCAGATTTGACAACAGGAGAATAGGTTGAATGATATTCTCACATGAAAATAAACAGTAACCAGCTAGAGGAAAAAGAACTCTGTAATTGTCTCACAAAAAAAAACCCAAAACACCCCAACCCCAAAACCCAGAAAACTGCACTATGGATTCAAACATTATTAGATGGCAGCAAATCCACAGCAGAGAGGAAAAGGGATGTTGCAAATAGCTTGTGTGCTGAAATATATTTAATTAGAGCTCAAGGCTTATTAGGGACTGGAGAAGGTGGACACCATAACCAAACTCATGGAAATGTGCTTTTATTAGAGCTGCCCCTTGCTTAGAGTACTTGGCAGTTTTAAGATCTGCATTCAGATAGAACTTGTTTGTGGTCATCAGCACTGCTGGAGCAGCACAAAAGTCACTGTTCAAGTTTCATCAGTTGAAAAGCTCATTACTTCCCATTAAAAATAGAAACACAGCATTTTGTCTCACATGTTTTTTAAGGAAAAAAAGACCTCAAACAGTTGTTTTTTAGGCTGTTTATGTGGACAAGTATATGGCTCAGGTCCTGTACATTTTCCTTGCTACAGTAGGAAGCTTAGCATTTAACTAACTTAGAAGACGTCTTTACATATTATTACTACAGCTGTTTCTTACACTGAAGCCATCAGATTTTCTCTAGGCAATAATATTTCAGTAAACCCTTTACGGATCAAACAGAATATTTTCCTAATCAGCACATGGTCTTCTCTGAACTATACCTTTCTTTCTTGGACTTGTGATGCAAGCTATACTCTACTGAAGAAATTTCTCTCATCTTTTCTTTATGAGTGCTGATGATATATCCCATACTGGAGGAAAGAAGGTGACATAGGGAAGGATGCATCACATCTCCAGCTTCAGAGACTGCTGATTAGGCCATTTACGATTTCACCAGCTGAGCTGATAATTCCTCCACCCTTCAATCACAGAGCTTTTCACAGAGCTAACTCAATAGCTAAATATTTTGTAGTGACATTTCTTGGTCCAAAAATGACACAGAAGAGGTAATAATATTCCACTGTTACCAAAAAAATAAAAATAGACAACAAGCCACATTATTTTTCACATATGAGCTGTGATTTTCTTGTCCCTTTATGCCTTGAATTTTCAGTATCCTTTCAACAAATGATTTCCCAAATGAGGCTTTTACAAATGGTGTAATTCTGGAAATACAGCCATCAATATTTTTTTTGTTAGACAGATATCAGAGAGCAGGTACAATGTCACTTCCATTTATTCCATTTTGAGAGGTCACTGATTACAGCACCATCTTTCCAAAATAAATATCTCAATATACTTTCAGAGGGTGGGCTCTTTCCAGACAGAAGCAGCTTTGCATGCAATCATTGACACCTGTAGGTGGAAAATATGAAAGAGAATCACATCCTTATAAATAAGCTGTACTTTGTCAGTGTAAATAGGCTAGCTTTCAGCATGGGGTTATTTTGGCTTTTTTTTTGTGGGGGGGCTATTTTTCTTTTTGTTTTCCTTTTTTTT
>VZTL01011249.1:2794-32782 GCA_013400535.1 Scopus umbretta
TTTTTTGTTTTGTTTTTTTTTTTTCAAGTTTTTGCTTCATTTTCCATTTTTGGTGTGCTACATTTCCTAGTTTTCATTCATCCTGACAATTCTGCTTTATGAAAACAAAAGAAGGGAGGAGGGGGGAGAAAGGAAGAGGAAGGAGGAGAAATCCTACCCAAAACGTGGAGGGGGTTGAGGGGGGGTGGAAAGTCCAACCCAGACAGTTTGTGCCAAATACAGTTAAGGGTGGTTGGGGAGAGGGGGAGGGAAAAAAAAAAAAAATCAAGTCACTTTCAATCAAGTGTCACACCTTTAAATAGTGGTTAAATCTTTGCATTATGCAGCTCATCCCTTTTACAACATGGGGTTCCCGTAGAGAATTCCCTGTTTACACTGGGAATTCCTCCAGGAGAGCATCAATAAAGCTGAACAGATGTCAGGGTGGAATGCCAGCGGCAGTGGCTGTTGTCAGGGGTGGTGGGGAGAGAGTCAGGAAACAATAAGAGGCGGCATCTGCTGCACAAAGCCCTTGCGTGTGGGTCAGGTTTTGCCAGTGTGTTGAGATTCCACCCTCTCCTTTGTCTGGGCACATTGCCTCTCTTGTTCCTGGATGACAGGGGTTGACACATGTCACCCAACCCTATCAGAAAGGCTATTTGTTTGGCTCTTGCATATGCACCAGTGTTTTTAACCTCCTCTGCTTGGAATACATTGAGCAACCCTGGAAGGGGGAGGCGGGGGAACCTGGAGGGGGGAAAAAACCGAAAGGCGACAAAAACCCCAACCTCACAGGTCCTCCCTGATCCACAATTCCGTTATGCACTTTGAGTCCGAAGTGAGGATGGAGATGCCCTTCTTTTAATTAAAAGCCATTAAACTGATGCAACTTAACTAACAGGAAAACCCAGGATTTGAATTACTTCTTAAAGAGAAGCCCACAAAAAAACTTGAATCAGATTTTGGTTTATAATGTATGTATAAAAAATAAAAGTTATCAGCCTATAAAGAAAAAAATAATCAAGCTAAGCTTCAAGAGCAAATGCCAATATTCAGCTGAAGGAACCGAGTTCCAGTTTGACTGCAAATTTCATCATAACCTTAACTAAAGGCTTGCAATAATACAGACTTTTCAAAGTCCATGCCAAAGCTTATACAGCATTTGAACCTCAGCATGACTTTGTATTCGGATCTTCTGATGGCTTTTATGATTTAAAAAAATAGAGAATTAAACAATAGTGTAAAAGCAAAAAAAATATTAGCTAAATAAGGAGGGCTCATACTAGTTCTAAATAAGAAAACAGGAGGCTGTTGTATGGTAGACAAGCAGTTTGCGTACTGGGGTCCCTTCCCCCAAAACTGGTTAATTGTGTATATTTGAAGATCCACCATGGAATTCTGACAAAGCCTATGCACTTACTCTTCAGAAATAATAACAAGAAAATAAGGACAATTTGGTTAACTTTTCCCCTTTATGAAGATAAGGACAATTTGGTTAACTTTTCCCCTTTATGAAGAACTTCTTGTTATCATACTATCCTTCCCCCTAGTTAATATTTAAAAGACCTACTTTAAAATTATCTCTACTGAAAATTAAAAGCTGCCCAAATAAATGTTTACTGTTTTGATTGCCTTTAAAATGGCAATTTTCCTCAAAAAAAAAAAAAAGCGTAAGTAAAATCAATTACTTTTAAGAAGTGCAGTAAGTCTTCACTGAAAAGGAACCCCTAAGTAGTAAGGCTTGGTTTTAATTTTAAATCGTCAGGTTAGGAGCTGCAAACAAAGCCCGAAGGCCAGCTTCTCAGCTGACAGAATTCACTCCATTGCTGCCCTGAAGATCTGCCACTCATGGTCCAAGCGGGAACGCTGCAGGCCGTGAAACTACTTGCACCGGGGTCTAGCGCAATAGTGGATGTCCGACAGTCGAGGCCTCAGCTAGAACGAAATGGTTTGAGCCGAGATTTTCACATCATCTTTTGTCTCCTACTAATATCCTAGCTGTGAAAGGGAGACTTTTTTAGAAAACAGAATCTTGAGTTACAGGGAAGGAAAGCCCGATCTTTCATCCGAAGGGATTTAGAGATACATTACAGGCTGGCACTCTGCAACCGTGCAGAGTCAAACCTTTGAACTTTCTTCTCGCCCAAATTTCTTCATTACTTTCAGAAGTCCAAAAAAGAAACGCACACAGGCAGAGTTCAGAATTTCTCTCCGATTAAATGCTTGCAAAACAAAAAAGAAATCCCACTTTTTTATCTTTAAATGCTTCAGAGACTCAGTGTTTGGGGTGGAGTTTTTTTTCCCCATTTGACAATTAGAAATTATTTTTGGCTGCTATGTAGCTAGCAAAGGTTAATTGGTCTTGCTGCTGTAAAATACTCAATTCTGATCACTTGATTAATGAGGTGTCAGAAGCCACAAGTAACCAACACTTTTTTGAAGGAAAAACACTAAAATAAAATGTACTTTTAAAGATCTAATGTTTCTCCCACTCCTCTTCCCACCATAGAAAAGGCAGCTGTTTCAAAGGCAGTTGTTTAAAGGCAGTTTTAGTTTTCAGCACGGTCAGAAAAAAAAAAAAATAAAAGGAAAGAATCACTACTCCAAATCCATTAAGCTTAGAGAGAGAACCCAGAAAAATTTTTTGAGGGGTATAACCCCTTTAATCTCTGAGACCATGAAATGAGAAATTCTTGGGGCCAGGTCTCTGGCTGGCACAGAAGAGTAAAGCAATGCAGACTTACACGAGCTGGGAGTCGGACCAATCAAGCATGCAGTGCACCCTTCCTAAACTCCCTACCTGCTTCCTTCACTTCTATTTCTATCATCAATAACTGCATAGAATACATATATTGAATCCTCAGTTTAAAAAAAAAAGAACAAACTTACTTTGGGGAATTTAAATAGACCACGCAATTTTAAGGAACATAAGTTTCATGTATATTCGTCTTATGTCTGCAATGAAAAAAAAATGTGGTAAATAGTATTATGTTCCCATTTGACTCCACTCAAGAGCAAACTGATCTTTCTCTATTTGTGGTATAGATGCACTTTGTCACAATAAACCACTGTATATTATGTTTATATATGTCCTTCAGGCATGTCACAACAGTTTGGCATTCTGAGTTGCTCTACCACTGTGTACATTAAATAGTCATGTAGTTACATTAAACAGTGGGGAGTTCACACTTCACAACCACTCAGTGTTTTAAAACAGATGTGGGCTGTCTGCTGTCAGGCTGTAATAGAAAGACTTAGGAGGATCTTGGTGGGAATTTAATCTCCAGATGATTGAACGCTCCCCAGTCTCTTTCCACTAGAGCTCCCCTCCTCCTGGAACCCCAGTTTTGAAGAAATAAAGAAATAAATAACTGGGACCTACAACTTTGGTACCACCGAGAGCAGAGCCGGGAAGGGAGGGAGGAGAGGGGGCGATTCGGAATTCGGAGTACTTTGTGGCTCAGAATATTTTTGAGTGGGGTGGGCTAGAAAGAGTACCCAGGGATTTACTGACAGGAGAATTTTTGACAGTTGATGGACAGATGAATTCCGTCATGGAAGCGTTAGTCGAAAGCGGCAAGGCCAGATGGAAACTCACAGCTTGTCTTTAATATTAATTTTCTCCCCCCCTCCTCTTTTTTTTTCTTTTGCAGGAGATCAGAATTCCCTAATTCCCTAAAATGTTTCAATGCATCTTGAGGTATTATTTTTCCAATGCCTTTACCCACCTACTCTTAATAAGAAGTGCTCCTTTGTGTTAATGTTATTTTTTTCTCTTTCCTCTCTGCTTATTCCCCTGCCCCCCCAAGAGTCAAAAGAAATCAAGGAGAAAGAAAAAAAATAAATCAGTATAGCTACACAGCTACACAGCTGTTAAAGTCTGCCTGGGTTAAAATACACATAGATGAGTAATATCTTAACCTTGTGCAATATTTTAAAGATACAGATGAATCTGGTATACCTAGTGAGTGTTAGCCGAAAAGAAAGAGAACCAAATAAACACCTGAAAGAAAGGAACAATCAGGAAGGAAGTCCTAATGACATCATCGAGTTTTTAGTAGAGGAAAAAGCCACAGAAGTGGGAGCGCAACTGCGTGTCACCTTACAGAAATGATTTTTCAGCGGTTGCGCAGAGGTCTCTTTTGATTACAACAAATTGATACGACAGAGAATCAAATATCAGCCAACAGGAAAAAAATCACGCATGTCTAGATTTTTCTTCCATATCTGTTCACAAGCTGGACTGTCAGAACATCTCTCAAAATCAAAATTGACTCCAAACATCCTGCAGTGGCCCTTCAAAAAAAAAAAAACCCACCAAGAAAAAAAGAATCTTTTAACAGCTTCATTTCCCTAATATATACTTGTGAAACTGATGTAAAGAGACAAGGATGGTTATACTGAAAAAATGTATGCCACCATCCTCCTTTTCAAAAGTCCTATATTCAGTTGGGAATAAACCATATGGTTCTATCATAATTTAGCATGTAGGATCCTATGGATATTTACTCAGTAGAATTCCAAGAGGGAAGCAATAAATATTTTTTCCAGCTACTCTAGTGAATTAAATCACACAGATACAAAATTAAAAGATATCTATACAG
This sequence comes from Scopus umbretta, assembly GCA_013400535.1. Classification (NCBI taxonomy): domain Eukaryota; kingdom Metazoa; phylum Chordata; class Aves; order Pelecaniformes; family Scopidae; genus Scopus; species Scopus umbretta. The sequence goes on from VZTL01011249.1 coordinate 7,378, forward strand.
CAGTGTTAAAATACTTGTAAAAAGGATCTCCTTCTCCAGAAAACTCACCAGACTATTCTTAAATGTTCCTAAGAAAAGGACGCCCACTCTAGCTTTGCAACCTGAGTGAGCAAGTTCAGGTAACAGTGTTGCTCCAATCTAGCTGCATATTAACAGGCTTGAGATTATTATTTCACATTGAAATTAGAACATATGCACATCTTGTATATTTGTTTTCTTCTCAATCTTGGCTATGTGCAAACATTTGCAATGCAAGATGATTGATGTGAAGTATGATGCCCTTTTGTAATTGCAGTAATTAAACATTTGGCCAAACTGCTAAAAACAGGAGTATATGATGGAACTGTATTTTGGGGGAAGAACAAAATACCACTTTACTGCTGCAGGCACACTCATTTCCAGAGATCTGTTTGAAGCACTACTCAAACAGAAGTAATTGCTTGCACAGAACTTCAAATTCAGCAGAGGTTCCCTGTAACTGGAATTGCAATTTGCACGTTACAATCCAAAATTTGGGAAATGCGCAAGGATCGCACGTAGATGATGCAAGAAACAATATTCAAATCTAATGTAAGCACCATGCTCAGTGACAGCATTCTTGCACACAGGACCTATGATTGCTTCATCACGGATGCAGTATCTTTGCACTGTTGCTAGAGTGAGACCCCTCCTCATACGAGCAGTTACATTTACTTGCTGCTTTACTCCAGCATGGCGCAGCCCTCACTGAAAACAGATTCTGAACCGAGGAGTTTTGCAAACCTTCACGAACTTACGCCATGAATTTGACTTTAAGGGAACAAAACAAACTAGAAAAGAAAACACAACAATCTAAACTGGATCTGAACCAAGGAGCAGCTCAGTCTGTAATATCACATCCCAACGCCCATGACTGTGAATCTGGAAACGAATCCAAACCTTGTGGCTCAGACACATCCTTATTCACAGCTGCAGTTTTCACATAGTTTCGACACAAAAACAGCAACATTAGCCACCCACGCAGGTCAGGAAGTCCTCTCAACCTTATTAGCAAATCTGGTCCTATTTCTGAGTCTGGAAATATACCTTCTTCCTTCTCTGGTCATCACCCTATCAGTCTCTCCGATTTATACAAACTTAAAGATTAAGATTTAAAGATTTTTTGCATGTATCTTAATGCAAAGATTGTGAATTTTGACCTTCATCCATTGTTAATAGAATACAACTGCCAAGAACCTTAATTAGAGATGAGTCCCACTGCATTACAACACTCATCCTGTGGGCAACAATCTCACAGATACATTTAAATCAGTAAACTGGGATATCCGCAGGAACAAGGTATCCACCAAACCAATGAGCAGTTAAACAGGGGTCACATCACATACTGTCCTTCAGCAAGAGACATCTCAGGCTGACACCTGCCCAAACTAAATCAGATCCTTTTAAGCATGCATGCAAAGATCTGCAATTTTAAAAGTGAGACTAATTTTGTCACAGTCGGAACTGCACATGTCTTGGATAACAGAGCAAGGATCTCAGCTGTGGAAACATTTCCGATTCCGGTCAATGATACAGCCTTTCAGTCGCTGATCTAGATACCATTCAGCATGAACGGATCATCCTAAATTAAGAGGCTGCTTCTTGAGAAAGCACCGCTTCTTTGTCAGCAAAGGGTTTTTTAATCATAAAATGGGTGATTAAGAAAAGGTGTCTGACCCATCTTCAGCAAGGGACACGGTCTGTGAAAAAGAGGATGAATCGGGAAGTATTCCCCTAGAGCATGGCTATTAGGCAGGTAACATAACCCAACCTTCATCACCCCTGGTGCAGTGGGCATAACGAGGCAGAACAGAATCGTCAAGCACTGGGAGATGGCCGAGGGGGGGATTCCCAGAAGAGGGGCAGCAAAGAATCTTCCCTAAATAGGCCATCTGATCGCATAAGGATCACCAACCAAGTCAGCACTTTGTTCAGATTTCAGCTTAAACTGCTGGGTAAGCCACATAGGCATCGACAGCTTCGTGGAGTCTGGATGCAGCTAAACCTCTCATCGTGTGAATCGCAGTGGTAACTCTTTGCGTAGCAAAGGCAAATTAAGCAGAACACAATCAGTGTACAGAGGGCTCCGAGGTAAAACCCTCACAGTTACACAAGTTTTCATGGACAGTAGGCACATACCGTCTCTTATTTTAGGGGAAGGGATTCAGTCCTGTTACGTTGCCATTTTGAATTCTTTCCGTGGGTGCAAAGGACTGCCCATCAAATTGCTGTGCTTCGTCACAAAAATGGCTGCATTTCGGTACCGCTATACATACAGGAATTGAAAGATGACTTTGCAAATAAAAGGTGTTACATGCAGCAACAAACATAAGGATCCCAGATTGTTTTTAAACCTCATGATTATCAACCCTCCTCATAAAAAGGTACCAAAATAACTTATTTGTATGGTAGAGAAATCCTATTATCTTTTCCAGTGACACCACCTAAACTGAACTTGCAGGTCTTAGGCTTTAAGGACCAGTAAAAGAATCTGGACAGAGAGCCAGTGACAGACAGGAGGACAGACAAAATAACCAACCCGTCAATTCTCACCCTCACATTATGCAAACTCCAAAGCAATATGTCCAAACAAGTGCAAGTCTTCTGCATTTAATCCTTCAAGAGCACACGGTATGCAGCCGCACAGACCTTGTCCCCATCTCCATCGCTGGCCGCAGCCGTGCGGCCGTGCCTCCACCCCGGCTGAGCCTCTTTCGCTCCCAGGCACGCGACTGAGCTCAGCCCCAGGCTGGTCATTGCCTTCCTGCTCCCAGGAGCTTCCCCCGGGCGACGGCGAGACAGTCAGAACTGTCCAAATGGCAAAACACGGCCAGCACCAACACGGACCAAGAAACAGCCCAGCCCTAGTCTTGCACCAGTGTTTCCCCTCACCTTTCTCCATCATCATAGCTCAGCTCCCACAGCTTCCTCAACTGCTGCCCACCCTCTTAAGTTATCCCTTTGCACACTGCAGCGGGAATCAAAAGGGTTGGTGTTTTTTTCTATTTTCAAAGACTATTTCTATTTCCTTTTTATTTTATTTTTAAATAAATTGCTGCTTCTCTTTATTCTCAATCCCCTTTCTTTGACCTGTATTCGTGCACTCTACAGGGTGTGGACGTTGGAAACAGAGATTGAAAAGCAGTTTTCTGTCTGCCCAGCATTAACATTGGTATTCATCGGGTGACTTTTTGGTGGAGGTGGGAAGGGTTTGGTGCTCTCCTGAGGACTTATTTCTGCCCTCGCATTAACACCACGTGACAGCTCTTGCCTGAGGGATTGCTGTCCTCCACCCTAGAGCTGGCTGCATTTCAACAGGCTTGTGTCTCTCTTGCAAAACACTTCTGGGATGACACGTGCCAAATACTATAAGCTATACATTATTATTAGATGTGGTTATATATTATTAGCAACACGAATGTGTCTTCAGATGCAGCCTTTCAAAGCGTTTGTTAAGCTGCCACTAAATATCAACCCTCTCCACCTCTGCAAGCTGAACAATGTTTCCCTCCAGACCTTGTCATGGTTGTTAGTGGAAGGTAGAACTGAGGCACTGATTTTCTTCTCCGTTTTGTTGGTTACCTTATAGAAAACCAGGTCTCTCGAGTCCTGTTCGCTGACTGTCACCACCTCTGTAGTAAGGAAAAGGTCCTGTGAAGCAGTAAGAGCTCAAAGCTCCTTCAGGAGCTCCTTGACTCCTGAAGTCAAGGTCACTGTTCACTGCTGCACTGAGCAAGCAGAAAAAATATTTTTTTAAAAAATAAAAATTTTAAAAATAAAAATATTTTAAATTTTTTTTTAAGTTTAAAAAAAATTTTTTAAAAATCAGTGTTGTAAGTTCAGGCCTAAGCTGAAGCAAGCAAACACAAGGTGACTGATCATCACCAAATTACTGACAGAAGCATCATTAGAAACGGATACTTACTTGAGGAAGGAGGGAGTAGGAACAATGAGAAAGCAATTGACTTTGGGTCACAACAAAATTCTCTTAATTGTGCTGTAGCACACTCTGCTTTTGGTTTCAGGCCTTGTAGCATTATCTTATGTTTTCTTAATAACCATGAAGTGATTATTTTAATATATCTACCTGCACAACCTAGATGAAAATGTGTTCTTTATAACGGTGGTATTTACAGCGTTCTCGCTGGCAATGCAGTCATTCTATTAAAAGGTTCAGTTTGCCCACTAAATCCTGCCCTAGTCAAGAGCAGACCAGCACCATTGTTTACAGACTTCTTATCAGCTAACTTGCCTTTTTTTTTTTTAATTCTGCAAATCAAAAAATCTAGTCGTATTTTCCACCTGTTTATGTTCTGCTTTGTTGGGCTTTTTTTTTTTTAAATGATGCTTCTGTACTGCAAGACCATCTCACCAAGCCCAGTCTCGGGGTTTAAGCATTTATTTTGCATCTTCTGACATCTCTGCCTTGCTTTTACACAGGTTTTGTCATTCATAATAGTCTAAGGCTACTTTCTCCTATATTACTTTTGTCTGGGCCAAAGTTTTAATCCAGGATGTAGGACCAGACCCGCTCTCTGACAACACCTTAAACCCTCAGACCTGGGTCACTGATAAATTCTAGTTGGCCACAATGGCATTTCCAACTCCTGGGACAGGACCATTCTGAACACCCAAAGACTCTGAATGTAACTTAGTGGGAGAAGATCCCAATTCCTATGTTATTAATGCAGAAAATGATGTCTAGAAAGGCACTGACCAAGTTAGTCCTGTTGAAGTGCTGCAACAAGAACTTCTCCCTTTTTGGTCTCAATTCTAACTTCACACAAGCCAGCAATCAATCTCTTCAATGCTGGTGTCCCCAGATATTTGGGAGAGCTCAAATCAAAATCTCAATCTCTTTCTCTCTGTATTTTTTTTAACTGAAGTAAATAAACAAATTATGTTAAATAATTGTATAAACATTCCTTAGCTATAATAAGGAGGTTGTGGAAAAGGGTGGGGGGGAAGCAAAGAAGAGAAACTTGAGAGTTCACATGAGAAAGGAGCAATGTGAGGCTAGCTTCAAAATGAGAAGTCCTGTGCCAAATGCATTACAAAGAATCCACAGATGCATGCATTACAGAAAGCTGAAATCCAGAGTACAATAAGCCAGATGTCTGGGCATGCAGTAAGTAGTAAGGAACTAACACTACCCACATTAACGGCTAACCATCTGCAGTTCCTAGGTATATAAAAGATGCTTACTGTTAAATATCAACAGGTTGTACTTCCCAGCCTGTGACAGAAGATTCCACATGCAAACCTCTGATCCAACTGTCAGAAATTCCCCACTCCTACCCCCTGCTGCAATCCTCTCTGCTTCCAGTGCGGACAGGGCAGCAAAGTTTCACAAAGCCCTTTTGCTAGAGAAGCACATCTTATTTGTCTAGATGTTAAACAGTTTGTGGATAAGACACAATAGGATGGTCTTCAAAAATACCCAGCATACTGCTTGCCTTTTGCAGTATTTGTTGCTGCACACCCTGTAGGTTTAATGAAGCCACTGTGCTGCAGCAAGGCATTGCCAGTGCAGGCTGACAACCTCCAAGATGCAGGATGCCAGCAGAATTCCCAGTGTAGCAGGCTGGTCATGGAGGACCCCTGACTCCAAGATGTACATTATACCCTTTTAAAGAAGGGAGGCAAGACTTATACCACCGCCGTTTCCCCCAGTGGCAATGGGACACCTGTGTAAGGCAACAAATAATGGAGAAGAGCAAGTTAAAGGATTTGGTGAAAGGACTGCGAAAGCCCTGTGCCTGTGAAACCAAGTCTGCATCCTCAGCGTAGGATGAAAGACAGAGTTGGAAGGAATGTCAGAACGTGACCTTGTTTGTCATCTTGCACAACCACAGTATTTGTAAGTTTGTCCATTATTCTCTTTAAAGAAAACGAAACAAAACAACTCCACACTCAAAATAAAGATGACTACACTCCCTTCCCAGGCTACCTAGTCACAGGCTTCAGCATCACCTTTCCTGCTCTCGCAAAAGGAGCTAAACATCGGTGCAGAGTTCTCCTTTATACTGCCGTCTGGGTAAGGGAAGGAGGTGAAGAGTCCAGGCCTCCAATGTGGCGATAGTGCTGTCCGTACGCATGTCTCACCACTCTGCATCTGTTCAGCATTTACAGGGGGTTTGCACTGGTAGTTTTACAGCTGTTTAGGCATGTAAGTAGCATTTATACTTAAAAGACTCCATAAAGGGAAGGGTGGGGGGAGAGGGGAAGAGGTATGAAGCAGAAATGGAGAAACAGAAGGAGGAAGGTGGCCAGATGCTGCTTTAGAAGCAGGGATAACAACCCTTTTAATGACCAGGATTTCTGTCCCTTACAAATGCATTTAATTTTGTAGGTTTCTTTCCTCATTTATTAACATCATCCAGGAACCGACACAGAAAAAGGCAAGTGTTCTCAGCTAATATTTAGGCTACTTAACAATGATTTCACAAAAGAGTTTGAACGAAGTTCAGCTGTGAACTTAGCACTGACATCCCCTCTTGCTTGTATTTGTGCAGCACCTTTCTCAGTTGGCCAAGTTTGGTGACTCTACCTCTTCAGAGCTGCTCAAGTACCAAAGGCAGGTGTTCAGCTCCCACAAGAACCAGGCGTAACCTGTGTGTCTCTTCTAAGAAACCCTCCAAAATCTGAGAGAAAGGGCAGAGAACACACAGGACTGGCTGTATGCAAAGGATCTAACTAATATAACTTCTTGTTCTACATTCAGGGATTTAGAGGGCAATATTTTGCAGGATAAAGCCTTTAGTTAAAATTATTACATACAAGAACGTGTAGAAGAGATTTTTGAATGGGCTAACACTAACAAGTTTGTTTTAGATGATACAGAGACTGATCCTGCAAACGTAAGTTAGGCAGCACTTCCAAGGAGGGCAGTCGGAATAATGACCGAAATATTAGATCTGTGCCAAGGGCCTTCAAATTTGCACAGGAGTTAGGCATGCAACAGTCGCTGGGTACCCCCATGGTGAATTCCACAACATCCATTAACTGAGCATCAAGACTATCTACATGTTAAGGATTGAGAAAGGGTTGTTACTGCAGGATGGAGAAGACTTCCCCACCTGCCAGTTCTTAGTTTGAGAGTTCTCTAGGGTTTGAGAATGATGGTTCTGGCAGAGCAGAGTGGCAAAATTCATAATAGATAATAATTTATTTAAGACAAATATTTGTGGTTTTTTTTTAACAATACCCTGAAATATAAAGGAAATGTTGTGCAACAACCACTCATAGTTAAGAGCAAAACAACAGCTGTGAAAAAGCACTACAAATTCCTTCTAGAGCTCAAAGGACAATAAAGAATTTCTGGAGTCAAGACATTTTATACTTGAGCAAAATATTAAATGATGCTTAGACACCAAAATACCCTTTATTTTCTCTCTTAATAGGGAAAAAAAAAAAGAGTCAGAAAGCCAAGTCCTAAACTGCAGCAATTAGAAACAAAATAGCAAAGAAACCTACAATGATTTAATAGCTAATATTTAATTTCTTATAAGTAACATGAAGGTTTGATTTGTTATTGTTGCTTTAGATTGCTTAAGGTCTTACTTCCTTTAAAAACAGCTTAATTGCCGTGATTGCATGAGATCTAAGCTCTCCTGAAGTCTCAGCTAAAAACATCTATTAGCATAGTTTGCACAAACTGGTATTACAAAGTATAAAGGTCTAGTCAAGAGCTCAGAAACAATCAAATTGTCCATACTTTGGCTTCAGTCCACCTGATCCAAGCTTCTGAGGCTAACAGCAGCTGCCACAGTTTTCATTAGTGTCATTAGTACAATCTAGCCACAGATATTCAACTGTCTGTCCAAAAAATTCTAGAGAAGCTGGACTGATTTCACAGAATACCAACAAAATACCAGATATACCCAGGTTTTTTGAGTCAAAAAAATTGTCTAGTGGTTACAGAAAAACACAGATAACCAGAAAGCACAAGGATTGGCACGCCAAATCAAATCTCACGTCGTTCATATTCTAAAACGGTCAGTTCTGAGTGCCTCCACGAGGAAGTGTAACGGCAGACAACTATTGCAAAATCTGCTCAAAGAGAATTTCTGCTTATTCTGAAGGCTATTAGCAGTCAGCCTGGGCACTAAAGCACATTGACTTCTTTCTCTTAAAAACTGCATGCCTAACTTTTCAATGACTGCCCCCATCACCCACATCGGTGCCACAGCAGAAAGTTGCCAGCTTTTATCATAGCATTGGGCCATTTAACCGAGTACCTGGTCTCCGACCTGAGCCAGCATCAGGCACCGTTTACAGCCAGATGCAAGAAAGGCAGCAGCAGTTGATCATGAGATAGCGCATTGTAAAGCCATACAGAAGTTGGCTTTAGCCCTGAAATGGAAGCTTTAACGTCTCTTCATAGCTATTTTTTTAATAATCAGTATAACTGATGAATCGTGTCTTGAAGGTTGTTGGTGGAAAGGCTGGGGGGAGAGAACAGATTTAAACTGATGTAAGTATTTCTGTTACTAAATCCCTGTTTTGTCCATTAAACTCACTGTCATCTTCGTCAAGATGGTTGTTCAACCTCTCCATGTCTTGTTTTCCTCATCTGTGTTGCAAGTGTCACAGTAATACTGTTCTGTTTGTGAGCTTTTAACTGAACTTAAAAGTCAAATAAAAGTCCTTTGCAGGCAAAACGTGTTACCTACCTCTACGTGTGTGAACACCTAACACATCAGTGAGTATGGCTCTTTGCAACTGCCTTGGGTTAGGTCCCAGTGTAGTGAAACAATTTTCCTGGACAGGCTCTTAAAAAAAGTCAACAGGGCACAGCACAGATTAAGTTACGAGATGAGGGCCTAACACCATGAATCCGTAAACCACAGGATAATTTGGTCAAACACAACTCAAAGACTGCCATTCATTTTTGCAGCTGCTTTCAGAGAGCTGTGGTCTTGTGCAGCGCTGCACTTCATTTATTAATATCAACTGTAAAGTAGACACATTTACTTTCCTACTTAGTAAATGACAGGAGTCAAGAAGAACCAGGCCCTTCAGAAACCTACTATGACATTTATAACACATACATTTAAATACAGAAGTTAAAGACACAAGATGTCAATTAAAAGTAATTAAGTCTGTAGGATCTCTAGGGTGAATGCAGTTACAGTGCTAGGAGGACACTGCTTAATCTCTGGACTGTTTATTCCCTAAGCTACAGCTCTATAAGCACAATACTGAAGGAGTGTCGTTCAACAGTCCTAGCCTAGGTTTGGAAGGCCCAGATACTACTCTGAGCTCTGCTACAGGCTGTGAGATTATTTGGCCAGTCACCGAGACCATATTTCTTATTTTATGTGCTCAAATCAATAGGAGACAAATGGCTAAGTGCCTTCAAAGCTCACAGTGTTTGGGTTTACCAAGTGTACAGCAGTACAACAGGAATGACAGGACTTCCCTCTGTCACTGGGGCAATCTGAAGCCAGATACATAGAGAAGTACTCAGAAGCAACTGTAATGTGGGCCATAAAAGGACGTTAGGGAAAGAATACAACAGCATTACTCATCAGATGAACTGCAGAAACGGAAACAAAACTGTAATTAGCCTGCCCAACTGCAGGGAAAAAATGGGTTCATATTCAAACAGTTTAAGCAAATAAGCCTATTTTGCAATTAGGAAGAACATGCCCATTGTCCATCGCCACAGTGTGGGCTTATTCAAATAATACATGATAAATTTTGATTGTGCAACCATATGCCTAGACTTAGGCAAAAATACTCCACTGCAGAGAGGCAGAAAGGAACAAAAACAATTGAGAAATTGATAAGAACAAGAAAAAACTGTAAACAAGACTTTTACATCCTAGTCTCTCTCTCAGGAGTCCAAAAGCATAAACCCTGTAGTCCCTGAAATGACATCACCTCCTCTTCCTGAAGAGATACTGTCAGATGATAAATGAGCAAATCCCTAACCCCACCTCACACCTAGAAGTTAAATACTGCATGATCCAAAAGAACGTTGGGGCAAACACACGAGGGGCAAGAACAAGTTATATACAAAAATAAGCTGCCTGTAGAATGCAACAGTCTGAACTAAGCCTGGACCTGTCGTTCTTTACAGGCTCACAGAGAAAAATTGTTTCAAAAAAACATTAAACAGGAATGCACCTACTTTCAGCATTATTTCCCCTCTATTTTTTTTTTTTTTTTTTTTTTTTTCCCCTCCTTTTCTTTATTCCTCTCCCCCTGTCGGCCCCCCCTCTTCTACTTTCTACATCTGTACTTTATTCAATGAACACATCTGCATTCTTTCTTTCTGTTTTTGGCCAGAAACTCTATCCAACCTTTATCACTGACACCTCTCTGCAGTTTCAAATTCCAACCTTGTGCCAAATCCCCATTTCCTGCTGCTTAATTTCCATTCATTTACTCTTGTTTTTGCTTCTTCTGCCATTCCCAGCATGGACCAGCTCCAACCCAGCTTCTTCTAATTTTTTAAGGAAGGCTCCCTATTGAGTGCTATTGGAACTTGATCCTCTGCTCCAAGCCAATGGCTGGCTATTGTTTATACTACCTAACAACAGTTGCCAATATTACTGCTTTTTTCCTTTTCTTTATTTCACTCTTTAAGTGTATATCCTAAGACCCAAGAGAACTCCTCTCCACATATGGTGACCCATTAGGTCTGGTTTTATTATTACTTCTGCAGAATCTGAAGTAGCCTCTTTATATATATAAAAAAGTTTAAAAAAAAAAAAATCCAGAAGAAAGTCTGTGGTGTCTTGTTTACACAGGTCTGCTGATCTGGCTCTGTTCCTACCTGTGGAATAAACTGGTATTAGGATTGTGGTCTTTAAAGAAAAATCATCCTCTTAGTGGTTCAATAAAAGATATGTTTCATGCAGGTGAAACCCGAAAGCTGAACTGCAGCCGAACTTAAGTCCTCCCTATAACTGTCAAGAGCGCATGAACTTTCCAAGTTCTAAATTACACAGAACTACTCTGGTGGGTTTGCAAAACTTCTCTCCCCTTTTCACACATAAAGGAAATACTTTTGATAAACAGGAACCAGAGCCTCAGTGCTCTCACTCACCCGAAGCAGATGTCATCCACCAATAGATAACCAGAGGATCAGGTAAAGGACTACGATACTAAGGCAAAAGTAGCCCTAAACAAACTCTAGGGTTACATGCGAAATGATGTTTCCCTCAAGTTGAAGACTGGGAGGCCTGCATCTCTCCTTCATGACTACTGGGTTTGCTGCCTTTCTTCCGGGGTCATTGGCTCATCTTCTGGATCAGCTTCTCCTTAAGACCTCCTTCCCCTAGGTCAGCTTATTGCAGTAATCCCTATACATTTTCTTGGACTTCCACTTCAAAGTAGCTCATCTCATCTGCTGGAAAAGCTCACAAACTTCTCCAGCTCTCCCTAAGTATTCTTTTCCGCTCTTGTAGGAGCTGACCACTCCAGAAACATTTTTGTTCAAGGACTTTTTAAACTTCAATAAATATTCCTGGCATCACTGTTTGTAGCATCCATGCCTCTCCCCCTCTCCAAAATAAGTCCTGCAAACAATGAGCAGTAGTAGCATTAAGGCCTTCTGCTCTTTCCCCTCTGCTATAATTCACGGCTTCAACTTCTCTCTTCTTGCAGCGTTCAGCACCTTCACCCTTTTTAGATTTGGGCCATTCTCCTCTAACCGAAGGACTGTAGATCTGAAATTTGGTGTCAGCTAACCATTATTATTCAAATACCTCTGCTTCATTTCAGACACTAGAGAACCTAATTCTGAGGACACTCCATGTATTACACTTCAGTGGGAAACGACTGTGTTTTGCAGCTGGCAAAACTAGGTCCCACTGTCTCCCCTAAGCTTCTCAATTGACCTCACTGTGAGAGAATAAGAGAGAACTCAAACAAAAGCTGTGTTAAAAACGTGTCCAGACACAGATGAAAGTTTCAGGCCCAGAGAGTGGAAGGGGAGCCGAAATGTGCTCTAACACATTCTCCTGTCCCCGGCTTGTGTAGCACTGGTGTTGCATCTCAGACTTTCAAAGGGAGTTTGCCTCCTTGTAAGGTTTTATGACACAGATGTATTGCACACTTTGCTGAGCTACATTCTCTTTTTATTTATTTATTCTATTCAAAGCAATAATAGTAAATTTTAAAAGCAACATGCTTCTTCATAGTTTTGGTCCTGTTTCCACATTTGCTAGCAGCGTTGTGGGCTAAGATACTGCATCTCGCAGCTCTTTCACATGCTCTGCCCAAAGGCAATAATCATCTGTCCACGTCCACCTGCCAGAGTCAAGATCTAATTATGAGGAAAACAAAGTGAAGTTTCAACTTCCAGACAGGGAGTAACACAGCCTAGCAGGTAAGGGGGTAAGGTTAAGGTTTGGAGAAACTGCTTTCTAGATGTAGCTCTGAACAAGGTGGTCAAATAAGATATCGAGGGCAATGTGCCTTTGATTAAATCAGAGTAACGCTGCAGGACTGTTTTCAGTTCTTCTGTTGATCTATCCTGTAATCCTGCCACTTTCTCTTTCAGGTCAATATGTATTTGTCTCTCTTTGGACTAGGAGCTCATCATAGAAAGTACTGTCTTTTCCTAAATTCCTAAAAATGGGATTCTTCATCCTTATTGGTGTGTCAAAGACACTCCAACTTAGTGCTTCAAACTCTGCATTCCAGACAAACTCAGCCAAGACCTGCAAAAGGCTTCCACTGACATCAGTGGCCTTTGAACAGCAGCTTTTGAAACAGATACTAAGTGCCGTACTTAGGAATCAAATACTACATGGTCACAATAAACCAATGCTAAGCAGTCAACAAAGTGGAAATGATACCTCAGGATTTCATCGTCTTTCAGCCCTGACCATCTGAAGAATGTCACATTAGAAAAAGAAAAACTGCCTACACAAAATGCAGAGGCACAGGTTTTGATGGGCTCGGATTAAACCATTCCTTCTCCTGAAGATGATGGGAGTTTAGCTTTCTTTTTTGGAGAAGTAACAAAAACAGCTCAGTGCATTATCACCCCATGTTAACTAAGAAACAGGTAGCTATCAAAAGTTAAGATCCTAGCAAAGACAATGCAGTTTTGCTATGAATGAGTTTCAGCAAGCCTAAATAAAGCCTTGTTTTTTCTAGTGTTATCTTGACCCGCTAACACGTGTGAACATCAGAACCAAGCTTTCTCTTCACTCAGTATTTATCCTGCCACTTGAAATTCATGCATCTGTCTCCTATTTATTTTTATGAAGATATTCTTCACAGTTTAGAACATTCCACTAACATGAGGGATTTTCTCTAAATCCGTGCTTAATATTTCTTTACACATGCTTCATTTGTTACACAGTATGGCCTGATTCTGACCGAACCCCACCCTAGAGGCAGATGCATTTCCCTGGTGCGGAGCATACACACTCTTTTGACATGCAGGGTGCAAACACAAATATTCTTTTATTGCCTTCCTTCAGCGACTGCCAACATTTCAATGGCACAGATACAGGTAGAACTAGTGACTGCCATCAAACTCTAACAGCAGCAAGATAGTGATAACAAAAGTGTGTACACACATCCACGTGCCTGAAGCTAAAATGATCTGCTGGTGATCAAGATCATATGTAAATTGATGTCTACTACAACAACCAGCAACCTTAAAAAAAAAAAAAAGTTATTAGTCTGAACCAGGGCATTATACCAGTTTTGGCTCATGAGAGGATTCTACCTGACCCAGAAGTAGGGATCACAAAGGAGATACATATTTATTCTCAAATATTTTGTAGTTCTAACCTTTGACATGGTCCAAATGGCTTAGAAGAAAAAAAAAAGTCATCATAATGATTAATAGCATTTTTAACAAATACAGAAACATATATATGAAGCTTTAATGTGCAAAACAAAAGGAAAAGCAAACACAGAGGTAGATAAAGATATTTACAATCTGTTACATTTTTCCTAGTAGGCGGAGGTATCAAAAGTACAAAAATAATATCACTTCTTTTTAAAATAAGGGCTTTGATTTTAAAACAAATTTCTGTTTTGAAACTCAAAACCAAATAAAAATTCTAGTCTAAATCAACTTGAAATTTCCTATTTTTAGTATACCATTTTGTTGAAATTTTTTCTCTTTGGATCCCAAGTATGTCATCCGATAAACTGAGAAGTCAATTAACAACACAGCTCTACTCAAAACACTGAAGTTCTGCTTAACGTAACATCCGCACACCAAAATCAGAAAACTTTGCTGTCAGATAGGAAACAGACCGAGAAGGATGAGACTTGCACAAGAGAATCTGTAGCAGATTTAACAAATGACTCAGATCTTCCCCACCCTTTTGTTGAGAACCTTTACCCACAAAACCAGCCATTCCCTGTAAACCTTGTACAGGATGACATGTGAAGACCAAAACAGCAGGTATCAAGATTCTGGCAAGGATTCCGCAAGTTTAACGCTAGCCAGTTCTAGAAACCGTCATTGTTGGCTATGAAGCTTTGTAATTACAAATGAAAGATTATTCACTTGGAGACAGACAGCTGATACGTCCTGAAGTTAACACCGAACCCAAATATGAGCTGAGGGACCGATTTTTGTCCTCAACACAGAGCTGCTTCGAAAAAGCCAGCTGACTACTTCATACCTCAGTTTCCCCACTGCAGGGGGGGGGGTAAAAAAAAAAAAAATCCGTGGAGTAATGCTATCATAACTGAGACTGGGATTTGGGGAATATGCTCTAATCCTAGCACTGCCACTACCCCGCTGTGAAATCCTGAGGAAGTTGTTTCACATGCCTATGTGGTTTCTGTGCTCAACACCCCGTGTTTATACAATCTGTTTTGAATGCAAGTTCTCTTTGGCAGGAACTGTCTTCTGGTGATGGTGAACAGTACCTAACACAGACAGACCTGATCCCGGCTTAGTCTCTGAGCACTATTGTAAAAGAAACAACAAAAGTTTTGTAAATTTTGATAGAAAATTGGTAAATTACTGTGAATCATGGCAGGGGGAGGAGGTACAATCCAAATACTAAGTGTAATAACATTAATAACCCAGACAAATAGATGTCACATATTTTGTTGATGACTTGTGTGTCAGTACAAATTCCATTTTGTAAGACCTCTCTAACTTATGACATCATTTTAAAAGTATTTTTGTGTTTCTTTCCCCTCCCAGATCCTACGGCAGGCCTGCTACTCTCTTGGTAGCTGTGCACCCCTGGTGGCCTGTAAATCTTTCTAAGGATAAAAAATAGGGGTCTCGGTACAAGGCACATATTCCCCCCTCTGCATTTAAACCCTTCTTAAACCTCCGAAAGGAAACAGCTTTCAGCTCACTACAGCGCACAACTGCAACACAGGATATTTTTCCAGCTCACTGATATTTCATAAATATCATTTGTTGTCATGTGGTTAAATTAAAAACTCAGGATATCAAACATCAAACAGTATGTTAATGTCAAGTATGCTTGAATAAATACTAAAGAGTTCAACTGACTGAAATATGTGGACTACTAGCTAATTAAGAAAGAAGCAGGTGTGAAAAAAAACTAATTTAAGCAATTTTTTTTTATAATTAATAATGTTTACTTGTAGTTCCCCTTATAATAAGGCTCCAGTTTAACCTCCAGAGAATTCATAGCTGTAATCCAGCATTTTAAAAATAATAATTGAACACGGCATTTTTAAAAGGAGATCAGTTTTCAAACCTGGATAATCTGCCTGGCATATATTCAGAAAGGATTTTTATTTTAAATAACGATGAAGCTTTGTATCAATTGGATCAGTTACCAAATTATTCCAGCAAATTTAAAAACCCAACCCAGTCCAGTGTCCATCATGCTAATACCTGTAGGGATTACAGAAGTAACAAGGAGAAAAACGTTTGGTGTGATTGCGGCAAAAGCCATCCACTTAACAAAACAAACAAAAGGCGGCAGGTAATTTGGAGACTGAGTTTTCTGGTGGGTCTGAAACTTCTCAGAGGAACAGTGTCTCTATGACATTATAGTCTAGTTTTACATAAGCAAAAAGATAAAAAACAACATTAAGATTTTTATTTGAACTGTTTTGGCAGCATACACACAGCCAATCAACTAATCCAAGACTGTATTTAATGTAGAATGTCTTTCCAAGAAGGCAAATGGAAGTAAAGGAGGAGAAAATGGCTACAGATGTAAAAACAGACCTGGAATATTTCATTGACATGACATATCTACTGCATTTAATTAAAAGAAGAATGTATGGGAACAATGCATCCTACTCAATCCGGGTCGGGGGAACAAAATAGGACTGGATTAGATAGGACAACTCTAATCTCCAGAGAGTTTCCCATATTTAATGGGAGCGCCACATGTTTGATATGTAGGGAAGCAAGTGGGTGTTCCTGGACTCGATCCACTATTCATCATAATACCACAGCCTTGTTCATTCCCAGTGAGGAGGCTTAAAACCATGAAACCATATGCAGAATATTAAAAATCATTTAAAGTTAAAACGAACATTATGAAACCATGCACTCTGGCTGAGGCTTCGGTCCAACGGCCCTCCGTGTGCTCACTGTTCCTGTTGATATCGGTTGAGGGAGTAAACGGAATCACATTCACGCATATGCGCGTGCCCGCACACCCCCCCTTCATCGCTGCAGTGGTTCAGTGCAGATGATGGTTCCTTCCTAATGCCGTAAGGAGTGCATTATCAATAACTGATGTGACTTTAATACCTACAGCATCAATGCTTTAATTTATAATTAAAGATCAGAAACTCCAGGTCTATTTTTCCACTCCTACTATCTGGTGTTTAAACTTTTTTCCTGACATTAAATTGTTTCTCAGACACAGTCAATAACTTACTATATTCTCATTGCCGTTGAATTAATCATAGTTCTGCCCTAACCACATGGAATTTAATTTCCCATAAGAGAAATGTTTACTTTGGTTTACTTTGTTGGAACTCAACATACTTATACAGTCTATAAAGATTTACTGTAACTTATTTTGTTAAGCAACATTAAAGCCTGTGCTGACAGATCTTGTCTTACATTACTTCACTTACGTTCTGATCCTTAATGCTTTTGCTATACACCATTGCACCAACAAGGCATCAGGACTAGCTTAGATATGCATGTTTCAAAAGTACGTGAAATGCAAGAATCTTGGGGCCATATTCTGTCTCAACTTTATTCATAGCCAACTGCTCCTCACTTTGCATGAATTTTTATTACAGTCATTATAGCCATTGGGATGAATGAACAGAAGACAAGAACTTTGCTATTTAATTCCTTGTTACACGTTAATTTGATCTAAATTGATTGCATCTGAGAAGCTACGGGAAGTTTAAACCAAAGATAAGATAATGCCAAAGTAAGTCCAGGGATGGGACTCAGAGGTTTTGAGGATTGTAGCCTAGCGGTGTGGCCAGTCAGTTGACTCCTCCAAGCATCTCTTTCCCTATTCTCCCCTTTTCTCCATTAGGCCCATTTGTACTAAAGCATCTCGGGCACTTTGCAGGTGTGGATGGCCTCAGCGGGAGTTTTAACGCGGAGCTGACAGCACTACCGCCAGCACCAAAAAGCGCAGGCATTGCCAGCTGGAAGAGCCAGCGGTGTGGCGTATCGCACAGGCCGGGCCGAACGCAGAGCATGAATCCCTGCCCTCTGACGCTCAAGTATTCAGAGAGTCTCTAAGTGCCGCTGAAGTCCATGGGAATCGTCATAGATCAGGACCAATGAAAACTGAATTGGAGATCTCGGAAGCAGAAAATTCCCATAAATATCCAAGCACTGGGAAGCAGAGCTACACATACACATTAGGCAATCCCATTACACAGACTGCATTCAAACATCATGCTTTTGAATGTTAAGCAACAAGAACTAAAATATTTACTGTAGCACTGAGCAAGTGAGGTTAGGGAATTCTGTTTGGTGCCAGCAGGCTTTGTCAAAAGCTTCAGCATACTATCTGGTGGAAACTGTGTCCTGGTCATTCTGGTCTTGCCTTTCTCGGCTGATGGACTGTCTCTGCAGTATATATTTAGTTCCCATTCTCACTATGAGATGGACTTTTACCCCAGGATCAAAAAAGGACATAGGCAGTGGGAGAAGGGGGGGGGAAAAGGAAACTAGTGGAAAGAAAAAAAAAAGTCATGATGATAAGTTCTGGTGAAATCAGACCTATCGTTGACTGCGGATGTGAATTCAGCTCACATGCATGCATGTGCATACGCACATTATGGGGGTGGGAGTTGGCAGCTGGGTGGAAGAGAAAGGAAAAAGTGATTTTTAAATATATTTATTAAATCACTGCTGAGAACAGAGGGGAAAAGAGGAGCCTGGGAATCTGCAGCTGAGGCTCAGCTGGTGAGAAGACAAAGAGAGGCCACAGTGTATGCACTATAGGAAAGTCATTCTAAAAAAAGAAAAAGAAAGAAATCCCCCCGAAATTGTCACACCCCCCCAAGAAATAGCAACATTTGCCTTAAAGAGACAGTACAGGAATCAGCTATACTATTTAATATTAGAACACTCTCTTCCAAATATTTTGCACAAAGCCAGCATTTGGTATGTCTCCACCCATTTTAAATGGAAGTACTTCTGTTGATAAGCTTTTATAGTAATGAAATGTTTATTGCAGGGCATGCTAATGCAACCACTTGCTACAGATAACGGGACTTCACCAAAGTCAACGCAGCTGCTCCCGGGGCACTGGTATGGCAGATGACCAACCCCCTCGCCTAAGGGACTGTGCCTGGTGCGGTTGAACCAGGCCTCCAAGACAGTCCCACATGACTTTCTCCTCACCTGCAGGTCCTTTGGGAAACCAGGCGGTTCTAATCCTTTTCCTGACACAACCTTTTTCCTTCCTGATGTCAACCAAAACCCTGGGGAGCGAAACCAAAACTTTATTCCTTGTCCTGCCCAACTACCTACACAAACAAGGAACGGGAAGAGCAGACCAGCAGCAGTCCTCTCCTTGAGCCCTCAAACAGCACTGCAGTTGAAAAAGCGTATTTTCCTGATGGTCACCTGGATGCTAACGATTAGGATCACATCGGTGCAATACCTCAGCATCGCACCAGGTGGCTTCAATAACCTGCTCCAAACACTCCCTAGACCCGCTCAAACACTGCTTTGTGCCTTCTCT
The DNA here is from genome assembly GCA_013400535.1 of Scopus umbretta. Classification (NCBI taxonomy): domain Eukaryota; kingdom Metazoa; phylum Chordata; class Aves; order Pelecaniformes; family Scopidae; genus Scopus; species Scopus umbretta. The sequence continues at coordinate 26,505 of VZTL01011249.1, forward strand.
CAGTTTTAGCTTCTATCTGAAGAGCGTGCAAATGCTCATAAACCAGAAGAGTACTGGTTCTCGCTACCTGGAGCACTTGCAAGGCACGTACAGTAAGGGGAAGCAGAGTGTTAAACCCTCTGCCTCTTCAGCTACCTTGTCCGTAAAGCTGAACAGAAACAAAGACTCCTACAGAAAACCCTGTTTAATCAAAACGGCAGTGTTTTACAAACGATAATTAATTCTAAGGGCAATATTTCAACATTCCAGTTTTCTCATTTAATTTCATTCGTTGGTCATGATATTAATTCTATTACAGGTGGAATGTAAACATAACACATAATCATGCGTAGCATACAATTCACTTATTAGCCAATGCTTATTATATTGCAACACAACAGTCAAATTCGGCCAGAAGATTGGGCTGTACAAGGAAAAACTTCTTGTAAAAACCGAGCTGATGAAAAATTTTCTTTACACTATTTGCTTAAATGAAGAATACTTGTGATGAAACTTTTTTTTTTTTAAGGAAAAAAATAAAATTTTTAAGCATATATGGAATTTGCCACTATTTGGGAATTTTCCCCCGTGAAAGTCGCCTGAATTCCATTTTTCGTTTCACCATGCATACATTTGAATCCAAACATACAAGCCCAAGACTCACAAGCCTGGATGAAAACAACAAATTGCAATATGACTCTCCTCTCCTTTCCCCCCATCTGCCCTGGCCTTCTGGGAACAGGAGCCTCTCAAAGCACCACAGAAGCAGGTGTAGGCGTATTTTAAGTAACAGAAAATCAGTTTAATTAAGCTTTCCTCAGGTTTGCAAACTGGAAGAGTTGCTTTTCTTTCCTTAATAAAATAGCCCACAACAGGCAGAACTGCTCATGGGTCAGTTTTCCCAGTTTCACACCCTGGTAGAAGAGACACAGTGCTCAAATAGGGAGTGCTTTTGAAGCACTTCTATTCTTGGTAAAGTTTGTGGGGGGAATTGTTTTCACCCATCTGAGTTAGTGGCTCAAAAAATCCCCAGACCCCCTCATCACAGGCCAGGATCCTGATGCAACGCGCATCCTGCAAGCTCAGGAGAAAACACAGCCCCTGCTGACACAACCCTTCCAACCAGAATTGAGCATTGATAGTGCTGCAGGGGAAAGAATACCACTAATGCTTTAAACAAAAAAATAAATGAAAATTATCCATTTCTCTTCAGTATTTAACTGCAGCAAACTTTGCGTTTCTCCATTACAAGTAGAGAAGTGCTATTACTCTTATCCAGATGTGGGAAACCAGAGGTGCAGCAAGGCAAAGGCTTGGCTTATTCAGTTGTTCTTTTAAAAACTTTCTACGCCCTACATGCATTCTTAAATATTGCAGATATCCATAGTCACAACAACAGCCTGCGACAAAACGCAGCTGAACCAAGAACTGTTTCCTTATTTCATGTGTCCCAATGGCTGGCCTTCCCTTTGTTTATTCAGAGAGCTGCTAACAGTTGCAGCACACGTATAATTAGGCCTTCTGCGTCACCAGCAGATACAGGCCCTCATCAGCAAGCGCAAGCTCTAGTGGTAAAAAAGCTGCTCCTTGCCCACAACTGATTCGACTTACGGTATCTCTGAGGGCTAACCATCTCTACAACTTTAATGATACTTGTTGAAAGCTGAAGGGAAGCTCTCCTCAAATACTTCAGCTAAACCGTACTCATAACGACGATCTAGAAAAGTTTAGAATTTATTGGCTGCACCCACTTGGGGTGTCTGTAAGGCAGGAAGAGATGGGGGGAAAAAAAAAAAACAATAATAAAAAAATCTCACTCGCATACACGCAATGAATGGGCTCCCGACAGAAAAGCTCTAGGAACATCCAGGGGCAAGATGCAAGCAAGGCGCTAGGGGTTCTGGATATTGATTTATGAACCCTGAATGATATTGTAGGAAGGTCCAGAAGGAGTAGTTTACAAGAAAAATTATTGCAGGCAAATGGTAGTTGGCATTTTAAATCACTCACTAAAAATGATAAGTTAATGTATCTCACAATTGCTGAAGGTTCATGAACCAAAAACCCCTCATCTTCCATTTGTTACTACCTCTAAGCCAACAGATATACACCCTTCATGCTGGTGAAGTCTGCTGTAATATTCACAGTTTTCTGAGTCACTGACATTAATTATACACCTGGATTTTAGAATTGTATTTGCAAAGTCATAAACAGAGACGAGCCATTTTCCTTCCCCAACCTCCCCTTTTTCTCTGGGGGAGTAGCGGTAAAAACTCAGCATTTTTCAACTTCCCTTTGTTTCAAGAAACTGAAAAATAAGTTTGGACTTCAATATTGTTTGAGCCAAGTCTTTTTTCATAACATTTCTGCCTCAACAAAACCTGAAAAAAAGTAAAACAAGGAAAAACGTTTTTGAATAAGGTTAAGTGTCTGGCTTAAGCTGACAAAACCCAGGAAATTGAAAGTTAAGGCTGATACTAACAAATTCTGGCTCTTATGAAAAATAAAAGGCAAAGACAAAATGGTATGAGCTATAAATAATGCCTGCCAGAACTTTTTATCCTTAGGATCAAGCCCACTTGTACACAGATGGGAGTGCAAGTACACACACACAGCCCTACATATATTATTTAAATGTTGGTTTGTGTACTTAATTCTTACCAGCTTCATAAAACACATAATTTTCGCCAGGGACCAACACAGTATCTAGGGTAGGCATGTTAACTAAGCAGTTCTGTAAAGGGTTCATTATTTACCTAGAAGACCAGAAAACCACCGATGGAGATGTTTGGTCTCTCAGGTAAATAAGGATTTAGTCTGCAGGAATGAAGAATTCAAATACCTTTTTTAAGACTGCTTTCATAAAATACTGAATATATACAACGTTATTTTTATCATGGAGCCCGATAAGCCTGATTTTTCATTACGTTAGAGCCTCATTTTTTTGATGATACTGAAGCGGCTGAGAAACAGAAGCAGTTGTGACTTAAACTTTCAGATTGGTGTAAGTGACCACAGTAAAGCGAGACGCCCTTTGCCTTTCCTGTACACCTTACAGGTGTTACCCCTTTGGCATCCTTCTAGTATTTTTATTTTCAAGTAGCAGACTTTACATAGTAAGAATTGTTCCTGTTTCAAGTGTAAAAGAACAGGATCTTGTGTATACAGTGCATTTTTTTTTAAATAGCTTAATTATGTCTGCTGACTTCTTCAGTTAATTAAGAATTTTTTGGCATGTCTAAATGATTACACCTCATTAAGAACAGCACCTAAAAAAACCCAAAAAACCCCATCATCCATGTCAAAATCATTCAAATTAGAAAACTACTGTACCTCCTCTATAAGACGCTCAGAGATCCACTAATGAAATCACATCAAGAACTAGGGAACATTAATAATAGTTTAGCAAATACAGTTCAATGACTAGACTATGCTGCTATCTCAGCTTCTACGCCGAGACAAGGATCTCCTTTGCAACAGCAAATTTAGACACCTCAAAAATCCAGTCTCAGTTTTTCTTCAGTTCTGGGGTTTTTTCCTTCAGGATACAGAAACCAAAGCGTATGCAATGAAAAAATATTCAAGCCAGCCTAAGATGAACTTCTATTCTCAACTCTTAAGTCCATACACAGCGTTACACATGTTTGAAAACAGGAGAGAACACACGTGTAGCGCACTAAGAGAAAGGGCAGGAGTGTTGAGTGCATGAATGGCTATTAGGGGAAAAAAAACCCGAACTCTCAAGAGGCACACTGTATAAAGTTTAAATCGAATACACCCTCCTGTCCTCAAAAGAGGAGGGGAAAAAAATAAATCTTGGCTAACTAACTGAAATCTTAAACTGTTGACTAAACTTTCTGCAAGTTGCATGCGCACCATACACATTTCTGGATATTGGCAAAAAATCTGGAAATGCTTATAAATCCTAAATTGCAACATCAGTCACAAACAGCTAGTCTGCAATCAGATTTGTTATTATACAGTCTCAGGCTGCGCTCTACTACACTGAACAATACTTGGGAATTCAGAGAAGCAAGTGTATGATCCATAACCTTATATGTGTCCAAATGAAAAAAATTGTTGCCAAGGAAACACCCAAATATCAAAATTGAAATATAGCCTGGCCCTTAATGAGTCCAAAAGGAGCTGTAGGAAGTTTACTCAAGTTCAGCAGAGATTTTGGCTAAATGTGGGGAAGACATTATTAAAAGAGATCCCAGCTCCACGGTGGAGGCAGAAGAAGAAACAGAATATAATTTTGCAATGTAACTGTGTTTAAAATCCTCTATTACATTTTTCTTCTCTTGGGACAGTTGCAAACACCCTAAACACAATAAAAATGTGAACATTACTGAAGTGATGAAAAAAAGGAAAACATGCATTTGGGGACAAAAAAAAACAAAAAGAAGGAAGACTTGTAATGTTAGCACAACGATGCAACCTTAAAAAAAGGTACAGTTTTCCAAGAACTGCATTTCTCTGACATCTTGCGCATATTGAGGTCCATGGAGACTTCACATTTTCCACACTCAGCACTTTGAGGGTCAGAGAGGTCAAGGTACCAGTATTCCCAATGGATCGCTGATAGTTCATCCAGAACAATCAAGCTACTGGCTGTGCCTCCCCCCTCGTTACCAAGCTGACACTGGGGTAGAGAAATAGCCACTACCGCTGCCACTAGGAACGAGAAATCCAGAGGCAAAAGATTAATTTGAGATAGTCTGTTTCTATTAGATTTTAGTGGTTTAATTCTTTTAAGTCATGGCTCACATCTCCCCCCAAAAAAACACAAATAAAAGTTTCAACCAATCTCCAGCTGAAAGTCAGTCCACCCCAAACCACTCCCCGGTACCTATGAATGGTGAATATGGGAAGAATTTCTAAATTTCTGACAGCCTTATATCATGTAAAATCAGAAACTCTTGTAAGTCCTTTGGGACAGAAGCTGCCTTTTTTCTGGACCGTTCAGAAAGCACCTAGAACAAAGCAGCTAATGTTTTGAAAATTCAGCAATAGTTAAATTGGTCTATGATTCTATGAAAAATACATACTGCCAAAACCAACATTATTATTCACGTTGAGTCTCTTATTTCCGGCTAAAACCTAACAGTGTTTGCTTGATAAATTAGGCAGGAAAATTATTTGCTCCAAAAGAAATAATGATTTAAGCAAATAGGTAGAAGAGCAATCTTTCCTCCTTTTTTTCTCAAGAAATTGTTTGCATACCTTAACTAAGAATCCATATTAGAATCACTGTTTCCATTCCCTAACACATGTATTTGCATTCGTTCAATATGTTCACTTACTAATTAAATGATACCATTGAAATATTCCATCTAACTTGCATCTCTCTGAAAGAACTTTAAACTTCTTATGCAAATAACTAAGAAGCACCCAATGCACATGTATGTTTTTATGTTTATCAAAATAGTAATTTTCAGAATATGTTGCTAGTTTTGTTCCAAAGTAATTTCCAAAAGAATTAAAAAGAACCCCAAGCATTTGCTAACTACCTTACATTAATGTTATTTTTCAAAATTAAAAAAATCAGACACGGTACAAAAATCCATGTAAATTTTTAAAATACCAGCAAGCCATGGATTTGTATTTAAATAATAACATTTTCTCATAAATGTTTTTCAGAATTTACATAGCTACCAATGAAAAGTAAAAATCTAAATCCAAAAAATTAATTGATGCTTCTGGCTTAAATCTTTACAAGATTCTTAAATAATATTTAAGCCAATAGCCAATTAAAAAATAGACAACCATGCACACATATATAAATAATATGTATGAGTCAGGTCTGACTTGTTCTTTCTGATTCTAATGAATAAACTCCTCATAAGATAAATCACATTGCATCATGTGTTTCATAAAAATAAATTAATTTTTTAAATAGGATGTGGTTAAAAATTGTTAAATCATTATTGACTATAGTTCTTAAAAACCACATGCAATTTTTCCATGTCATTTCCCCACTTCAGAATCAAAATCAGTATAATTTAGCCAATTTGGCAGCCTCCCATCATAGACTGCTATTAAACACTATTCAAGTGCTAAGCTTTCTGACTTCCATAAAGGTTTGTAGGCCCCAATAGATGCGGAATGGCTATCTGACATCTTTAGAAGCACTCATAACATTCTGGGCAAGAGACTTAGGAAAATGACATAAAGCGGGAGTTAGCTGCAAAAATATACAGTCCACTTCAGCTCAACACAGCTATTATTTGGGTATGATTCCCCACATTTTCTTGCATTTATTAGTTATTCCCATATATTTTCCAGTGCTTGAAATT
>VZTL01011253.1:0-17468 GCA_013400535.1 Scopus umbretta
AGCCTTTGGCCAATAGGAACAGGTACGTGATCTTGTATGACCACAGGTCAGATTCTACTAGGGTATACACAGAGTCCTGCTGGGGGCCAAATTGAGTTGACCGCCCTCGAAGCAGCGGGTCCGCATTTGGGGATGCTCCCCTTGGGTTGCGATGCTGCCCAAGGTAACTCCTCGAGATTGAGAGCCCTTGCCTTATCAGGTGAGTGATTGCGCATTTTAAGTCATCATTCTGAAGCTTAAGAATTCTTAAGTTGGCTGTGCAGTATTAAATTCCCATTGTCATCCTGAACCTGTGGTTTGCTGATGTTCATTGGAGTACCAAACATTTTTGATTAGAATAAACATTATTTTTGGTTACATCACCTGTCTAATTTGACTTCGTGCACCTCCTCTGCGACACTGACACAGAACAAAAGTCCAGTTGGGGGTGGAGGAAGAGTTTTTGAAAAATCACACGCAAAAGTGTATGTCCCCATCTGACACTGAAGAACTCAACACTATCATATTTTTCACAGTCCTGTTTTCAGCCAGTTTTGAGTAGGGCTTAGCTGCTTGTGGTTGCATTTTGCTTATCCTTAAATGCTATGAGCATGTTTTGGGTGTCTGGATTTTATGGCTCAATTATTTTACTATGGAACAACTACAACACATGTCCATGTTTTACCAAAGGAAAAAGGCGAGTAAATTTTCTAATTATCAAGGCAATGTAGCACTTGGTGTATATCATTATGAAGCTGTTAACAAAAATGCTACATTTTCATTAGCTAAAAGGCTATTTATCCCTAATGAGTTGTTAAAGACTCAGGGCAAAATTCTGCTTTCAGTTACACCAGCGTAAATCTGTAATCCATTTGAGTGCCTCTGGACTTATATTGGTGTCAGTGAAAGCAGAATTTGGCCTGAATGCTCTTGGATTTGACTTTGTAATCAGTTTCTACTTCAAGAAAGTAATTATTCACCAGTAAGGACCAATCAATAACAGTAATACTAGGGGGAAGGAGAAATCAAAAGGACTTCTTTTTTTTCCCCCTATGGATACTTTAGAACACAATACATCTATTGAAATACAAACTGTAGCCTAAAATGTGTAAAGCAAGAACATATTTCAAGACTGCTTTGCGGCCTAAATGCTGATGTGCATCTACATGTGAATGACAAACACTAAAATTGAAGCTGGCCGATTTCTAGGACTTCCCTTTTAAAATAATATTAACTGGTAAGCAGGCGGTTGACCAGCAGTAGGAATGTGTTCTGGGACCAGTAAGAGCCTTCTGAACTGTAGCCTACCTCAGCAAAACACCTTTGGCACAATATTCAGTCTTACTAAATATTTCACAGAATTTCTGCATGGTGGCTTTTAAATTGGAGGAAACTTACATTTGGTGAGAGTTTGCTACTGGCTTCAGTGAAGCAGGAATCTTGTCTTACAAGCTTTATACTGAACTGATTGTACATGATAGAATTACACAATAAGGCAAATCACAGGTGTATAAGGGCCTTACAGGCCATAACATGTCCAGTAAAGTCAAATATGCTATAACAATTATGTTTATGTGACTAATACACTTAAATAGTTCGTGTGTCAAGATTTTGAAAAATGAATAGAAATGATAAATTTGAAAAGCAAATGTACAACAATAGCAGAGAATCTGTACAAATTATCTGAAAGTCATTAATGTGCTACCTCCTGTATGTGAACCTAGTTCTGCTAGGGACTGACTACAGAAAACTCAAACCCAAAGTATTTATTGATAGCTAGTGATATGGTACCATATGTGGTATGGACTAGTGATCTCCACAGCAAACATTCTGGTTTTATTTTTCACCAAATTTCTTTATGTTGCTTCATAACTGTAGCATAGTGTACCTGATTACACAAATGCTACATCTGGTCCTTAAATGAATGAATATATCTGACTGGTAAATGAATTTTCATAGCTGTTAGTGGTACTTCGGCATCCTGTGGTTTTGCTGCAACTCTTTAAAATATTTGGAGTAATAGCTAAGATTCTAGGGAAATGATTCCTTACTGATGCAATAAATTTCTCCCTTATTTAGCACTACGTAAAACCAAGAAATGTACTCTAGCCTTTATAACTGCAAAGGTAACATGTGTGAAACACAACAGAAGTTAATATTAAGGACTCTGAAATAATAGATATGTGCATGAGCTGGGAGATTGATCCCAATATAACATTATCACGAAGCCTATCAATTAGATTTAATAGGTCAAAATATTAGAGAGAAGCTATAATGGCCAAGATTTTCAAAATCTGTAAAAGGATCAAATTTCTTATGGAGTGAACACTGTATTTCACAACAACATTTGTTAGAAAGTCTGTCAACTCTACAGTTTACTTAAGCCAAGGATATTTGACCACCCTAGGATTCCAGGTTGCCTTTTTGGTCATCAGTGACTCTTGCAGAGGGCAATGTAGCCTTTCCTCTCCTAGTCTGACCTCCTTTCAGCTAACCTAATAGGTCTGTTCTTTCTATAAAGCTTTGGAGATAAAGATAAGTTCTGTTTGCTATACTGTATTCTTGTACAGTAACAGTACTACGTGTAACCACAAAGTGTCAAGCTCTTGCTTGCCCCAGTTTTTCAAAACCAGCAGATTGTTGCTAATACATGTTTTTCCTACTTCCATGATTGATTCATCTATTCCTTTTATCTACTTTCATCTATGAAAGTACTTGCCATCAGTAAACAAATAATATAAATATAATTAAATACAAAAGAGAAGGGAGATGCCTTGCATTGTATGACTATTACCCAGGAAAATATTATAATAAGCATGAATAAAACAATGTTTACTGTTAGAGAAGTAGAAACATGCAGCTGTATAAACATTTCTCAGTATTAGAAAAACTATGATTTCTCACTCTCCTTTTCTTTACTTAGTTGAATTCAACTTTATGATCCTATAAGCCACTAAACCCTGGAGAGTATAAATAAAAGTGGAGTCACTGAGGGCTAGCATTAATTCACATTACATGGCAGACAGCTACAGGTAAAATATTAATTTACAATGAAACACAGCCTTTAGGAATCAGTGAGTCCAGTCTGAATATCTGCATGGAGCTGATGGGGAAAAAAAACCCTTTTCAAGTATGAGTTAAGAGAGGAGGTTCCCGCAGTGACAATGACAGTATTTCAAGATGAAATGTCCCAGCATCTTCCTTCAAAAATATTCTCACCTTCTCTTGTTTTGATGAACAAGAACAAAAAATTGCAAGCAAACAGCAAGGGACTAATATCATGATACCGACAAAGACACTTTGGTTCTTGTCCACATCAATAGCTCTGCAGTTTGTAACACACGTATTTTCATATTCTTTGGAGGTAAAGAAGCAATTATACCACTTCACTACTGCTAGACTGGAGCACAACTAAAGGAACTGATTTTCCTGGGTTACACACAAAGCCTGTGACAAAGCAATGAAATTAACCTAGGACTCTTAGGTATAGTCCCTGGCCTCTGAACTATTTATTCTTCCACTCTTTGGGGTTAAAGGGTGGGAAAGCCTATATATTTCTCTGATATTCTCTAAGGGAGAAAAAGGGAACCCAGTACACAGGTTCCTGAGGTTTTGTTATTTTGCCATTTGCGTTACTGGATGGTTTGTCCGCTGCAGCACACATGTTAATCTGTCATGGTTTCAGTCTTTGCTGAAATTCTCCATCTCTTTTGTTTCCACTTGCTTGTTTCTCCATTTTTTTATCCTCACTACCTCTGCCATCTGGGGTACAGCTTCTTTTCTTCCATTTACTCGCTTTTCTCCCTTTTAACATGTTTATCACATCTTTGTATGGTGTCTCTCTGCAGCAGAAGCCAGTGGAGGAACTGTGCACCTACTGCTGATGTGTTACATACACAGAGGATAAGATGAATTCAACACTTCTTTGCATCTTGGGTATCTGAGTAAGGGATAAATAAGGACTCTAGCAATCTCTGGTTCTCATAGCTAGCTACCTGGTAGTTGTGTATCGAGATTTAAAGTCCTGAGAGAATCTCAGCCACTGTAGAATTTGCTTTCAAATTCAAAGTGGAAAAAAGCAGATTTGGTATCCCGTCTACAGGGAGAATGATGATTTCAAAGCTACAGGGCATAAAGCTCAAGCCTTAACTGTTTCCAGGTTGTGATGAATATGAATGTCACAGCAAATTAGCAGATATTCTTTGAAGAGCGTAAGTGAAAAGTCAGCCTTGAAAGACAGTCCATGAAAGTGCTGCTAAGGATCTTGTAAGTGAGCAAAAGTGCTTTAAAATCAATATAAAACGTCAATCATAACAAACAGATTTCAGAACTGCTCTTGTGCCTGATGTGAAAAGTGAAGCTTGGAATCAAACCACCAAAGTAACCGTTATTTAAGACTTAGGAGAAGATTTCGCCCCAGGCCTCTAAAGTCAAACTAATTCAATAAATATTCAGTTCCATATATTTTTTGTCTTCCTTCCTCATTCAGTTTAACTTTAAGTTTCATCTTAACTTTAAGTCTCATCTGACCTTTAAAAAGCCTTCATTTCCTCATCTCTAACCTTAAAGAACTTGCATCAGTTTGGGCTTCCAAATGCCCTCACTGCTTTTTCAATCAGAAAGCCTTGTTCCAAAGCATCATACCTATCCTGTCAGTTTGTGTCTTTTTACAGTTACTTTCCCATTAGTCTGTTGACCAGATTAAAAAGCAGGCTCCGCTGACAATACTCCTTGCAGAAGTCCATGAAATGAAACCTACTATTTCCCACAGGGATCCTAGCGTATTTACTTTAAAATTTCAGAGGGAAGCTGAATCCTATTATTAATATGCCACTGATTTCTATCAGGAAGGATCAACACCCAGATATAATTTATCTTGGCCTAGTGTTTGGAAAATGAAGCATTCAATATTGTGTCCTTTGACAAATGTATATAGGCACTGGATCCCAGAGGTAGCTCTAACAAATAGTTTTATTCTTGCATCATTCTAGAAACACGTAAAACCAGCAGCTTCACAGAATTGCTTTTGTAGGTTCACACTAGAGTAGTCTTGCTGCTTTTGGGGAGAATTAAAACCAAACCACTAACCCTCAAGCTCGGAAGCTACAGAACTCATTTATTTTTAAACAAAATAATTAAAAGAAAAACACTAACCACTAAGACTTCACCTTTAGAGTCAAACAGCCTAATTGAATTTGTCCCTGGAAAACTTATTACAGTAGGGAAAAAACGACACATTAAAGCTAGCATTTCCCTTCCAATTGAATGTTCCACCAAGAAGCGAGAATCTCTTTATTTGCTTTGGATGCAGTCATGTGTCTAATCTTACCATAAATACTGTATGACAGTGTTAGACTGATTTAATAGCAGCTCTATAAATAAAAACCCCTTTGACCTAAAGTACCAGCTCTGCTCCTGCCATGAAGTCAAGAAGCTTGCTGGAGCTGAGGGTGCAGCAAAGTCGCGGAGCTGCATCCTGGCCTAGGTGACATGCTAGGAACAGTTGAAACTTGGATCCCTCCTTCCCAGAGTGGCTCATCTTGAGCTGGGAGAGGGTGGTCTAGCACAAATTCTCATGTGGCAGGACACAACTTGTGAGTTGTTTATGAAATGCAGACTGCAGACAGATGTACAGGGATTGCCATTAGGATGTTGACATTTACAGTTGGAAGTGCTTTGCGTTACCATGGTATTCAGGGTGCTTGGGGCACTGCAGTGGCTGTGTGTTCATGTTTCTCGGAGGACCCTGGGCATCTGCTCATTAATGTCTAGTCGTTCTTGGCTGCAGAACAGCCAGGTGGTAGGTTAGTCACCCATATTCCATGGCGCCTACGGGATGGATTCACCCTTCCTTGCCCTGCCATCAGTTTTTCCAGCAAGTAGCTTTAATCACCACTAGACACCATAGAAAATTCTTCACTGGCTACAGTGATGGAGAAACACCAACATAAGAGAACCAGCCCTGCCTGTGTCTTTTCCCAGCTACTGCTGATCTGCACATGACCAAAACTATTAGTTTTCCCAGAGACCTTATTTCCCATACACATATGCTTCCTGGCAGTGGAGTGTGAACTGGGCTCAAAGGATATAAAAATACATTGCATTATCAGTCCAGAGAACAGGACTGGACTCGGAAATTGAAGGTGAGCTTACTGTGCAGCACAGCAACGTGTCTAGCCAACTGGCTAGCTTGGGTAGCGCTGCTTGATTCTGCCTTGGCATTATCACTAAATTCTCCAGACAGTCTCTATACGTCTCTGTGGAGATGACATCATGATATCAAAATGAAATGAGACTATTTAAATGCAAGACTATCATGGTGCCAGTACAATGTGAAAATGAAACTAACTCAATGTAACCCCACAGGGAGCAAGTTACAGTTTGAGAAAGAAATAAAACAATGTAAATGCATGTTACACTGGACTTAAAGAGCCCACTGAGGCCATGGTCTGTTGCTGAATTTGTTTGGGCGTTCAGCTTAATTTGTGTCATATATCTTGAGCTGGATGCATTGTTTTACTGAATAGCTATTAACTAAAATTAACATGCAGGAAAGTATGCTAGCGTTCAGGCAGGGTTTGACCTAAGCTGTGAAAAGCAAAGACACTTTGGAAGTTTGGCATTTCCTTCGTAAGTGGGAAATGTCACTGAAACAACGCAGTGATACATAATCACACAATTATGAGTATTCTAGCATAGTCAAAGAAGGATGTTGACAAACTCATTGGAAACTAAAATGGGAAAACACAAATGATAAGTGAATGCAGGGACTCAGTCTGAATTGAGGCTATCTGGGTAGGGAGTGGGAAGTGAAAACACAACGTCATCATAAAGTATTTGAAGGGTGTGAAAAAGCAAAAAGCTAGTTTTAGTCCTTAGGGGAGCTATCTAGGTGTAATGGTGCAAAATTGAGAATAAGAACTATCAGTCTGAATACCCGAAACAGTCTTGCATTAGTGAGATCAGCTGGGCCGTGACAGGGTCTCCCTTGGAAACAGGAGGTTTCAGCTGGATCTGTACTAGGTGTGCTGGGATTCCTAGTACAGAAATACATGTTCAGATGCCACTTAACATAACAGCAGTGACATACTCATGAAGCACACACTGCAGCTATCCTAAGCAATAACAACAGAAATATATGGAAAACTTGACCTTTTGACAGCTGTGCTGGACGTAATGTTATAGACAGTTCATCAGACATCTTGAGGTCTCAAGGTCTGCCTAGGCAAAATTTCCAGTTGGAAAAAGGACATAAGCAGGTAGGCTCAGAGGCATAGTCATCCTCCCACTGTAGCATATCCATAGCTCACCTTTTCCGTATAATTAATAATAAGAAAAATGGAAGTAGACACCATTTTCCCAGATGATCACAAACCTTAAATGAATTAATGAGCAACAGGTCTACAAGATACAAAAAGATTTTATTATCATTTTTTGGAGAAAAAACTGAGATTTTTGATAAGTCTCACAGGAACAAGATGGGACACTAAAATTTCCCCTCTACTTGCTAGTGACAAAAGGAGGGGATGAAGAGATACACGACTGACATTACTTAGGTCACCCTAGTTCTTTTATTGACATGCATTACTGCAGTGACAGAATACAGATGCTCCTAAAGCAGTATTATAATTCACAAAGCCTAGAATGTCAACAATATTCAGGGAATCTTTAATCCAAATAACCAGAAGAATTTCAACATGTCCTTAAGAAGCACTTAATCTATGGCAACTGGCCTTACTACAAAATCCCTGGGAAATTTTGACTTAGAACTACATGCAGCTACTATACAACTCCTGCTGTGTTGAAGTTAAATGTATCAGCTACTTTTTTAATAAAAATAATAATCCTAAAAAGACAGAAAATAAACCAGAACTCAATTAGTCTAGATTAGGGATCAAAGACATGATACATGTTAGAGCAGTTTTTAGGATATAGGCGAGTAAAACAATGTTAAAACTGTGTTTACTGTGCAGCATCATCATTATGAAACTCCTTGACTCTCTGCAGAGAGCTAAGTACAAGGAAACGCAGCAGGAGCTAAAAGCACTGAACTGTGAAAAAAAAAATCCCAAAAAACAAAAACCCAACCCTTTAAGATCCAAGACAATTATGGTTGCAGATTACCATCATGACCATATTTAAGGAACTTACTAAGGACTAGAAAACAATGTAACTGAAGGCATAAACAGAGTCAGGAAAAGATGTAAATTCTTAGCTTTTCAGAGAACAGGAATAGGGAAGAAAAAAATAAACCAAACCAAACAAACCTGACCAACAACAAAAAAAATGCACCCTGTAACTCACATAGTAGTTTAGCACCTGAAAGTTTGATAGAACATTCTGGAACTGAGGTAGGGTTCAGTTCAGGTAGTGCAGCTTGCTTAGCATTTGGTTGTTGTGCCTAGATTTTGCCTAGACGTTAGCCCAGGTTTGTGACATGATTTCCATGCCTTTCCTGCAGCTCTTCTCAAGAAACACAGCAGACTGTGGTTCAAGAGAGAGAATTCCAAAAACAGTGAGTTGAAGTGATTGCCTGTGTTCTTGGACATCGACGGAAAATGAATGCAAAAAATTTAAAGCTATCATGCTGCAGACCGGTACCTACCATCTAACTTCAAGAGACCCAAACTTGCCAATTCCATGTCTAGGTTTTAAGTCCAGCACCCTCCCTCCCACCAGCGAGGCCTGTTAACAGGTACAGCTAGCCTATTTCCAAGCCATCAAAGGTTCGGACTCTGGGAAGATTCTGATCTCTGGGTACGTGACAGTTACAAATGGTCTGTGCAGGCCCTATGACAGGCTGCTCACTTGGTAACTGATGAGCTGGTGTCCTGGAGAGCAGAGCCCATGTATTTAGCAAATGACAGAACTGCTATGTTGATCGAATCTATGTGGATAGTAAAGAAAAGCAAATACAGGCTTTACACTAAATGCCCATGATGGATAGATTCATCTTGCTGTGTGCTACTCTGATTCCAATGTATTCATTCAAACTACATATGTAATTCAAAATTTTCCTTGAATTTATTCTTGTTTACAGGAACTCTGAAGCACTGTGCTTCCAAGTGTTTGCAAATGGCAAAGTACTATACTCTGCTCCAGGGAAGGATTTGAGTCCATATCCTGAATTAAGTCTGTAGCACACTCTTGCTAGCTGCAATAAATAAAAAGTAGGCTTTGACTTGTCTATGTGACAGTGTAAATCAAAGGAAGTAGAGGGAACAAAACCCCAACCACATGGCATCAATGAAATGAGAAGAGAAGGGGTAGAGAAGGTGGTTCTGTTTCTTCCACAAAGCTTTGGCCAAGATCTTTGGATTTGAAAGTGCAAAAAGCTCAAACCTCCCACTTGGAAGGACCTCAGACACTTCATCTTTGTGTTCCACAGTGTGCAAATCCACACATTCTACTGTCAAAATTAATCACAATAGAGAGGTTTTAAAAAATTGTTGATACTAAAGGAGAGCATTCTGCACCATTTTAAGTTTCCTAGGTGACTGGTTTTGGTTCTTTGAAGCCGGCCTGTGGGGGATGAGAGATACAGATATACAATCCCCCTTTTTTTTTTTTTTACTGTCCTTTCTATAAATCACACACAGCTTTATGAGGTACCTNTGCAGTTTTGCCAAGGTTTTTTGGGGTTGGTTGGTTTTTTTTGTTTTTTTGGTTGTTTGTTTTTTTTTTATTATTATTCTCTAATTAGGTAATTTTTGTAGCAGCAAAAATCCTAATTAATTGTCTCAGTATCAACAGTTTCTTTGTTGCATTTTTTCTATTACCTTTTCACTAAGTCAGCCTGATGGACTGGAGCAGGCACATAAAAACATGACCTCATTGAGTCCAATGAGGTGCTGCAGATCAAACCTATCAGCATACAAATCTGAAAATGTTCTATTCTATATTCAATTTTCTTTTAAAAGATGCAGGACTTCCTATGTTAGCCTTTTAAAGTATCAAAGATACAGAGTAGCCCTGTCTTACTGAAAACATGAAATCACTCCTATCTGCTTCCAAGACTGGTTTCAGAATTCAGATTTACACAGGCCAACCTGCCCATCAGTCTCTGTGACCTGGCAAAGGTCATTCTCTTGGTGGATGAGTTTTCTGACCTTCTAAAGATGGGGGAATCAAGTTCAATAAGCAGCTTCAACAGCAAGCCTTTCATCTCTGACCTCCAGGCTGGATTACTGCAACTCATTAGACTGCTACAGCGAAACATGCTAATAGATTGCACATTAAGAGTCATTGATGTATCAGCACCTGGGGTGAAAGTCTCTATAAGAAGAGTTCAAGATGCCATGCATTACTTGGAGCCACTGCCATACTCCATGGGTTAAGCCACTTCATCTTGCCTAGGCTCTTAACTGTCAAAGCTTTTCTTGTTATTTTAAAACAGAGGCAGAAAAGAATAGTAGCTAGAGTAGCTATCTGGATTTATTCTTACGTTTTCCACAAGCAACCAAGTTTAAAGGAGAAAAGCAGGGAATAGGGAAAAAAGGTTAGGCAGAAGAAGCCTCAGAAGACGACAGAGGTCACAAAAAGCAGCTCTGTCTAGTGTTAGAGAGGGAAAGCTGTGCTTTTGGTTCCTGCAGGAGGGGCTTGTATGCGTGTGCTTCATTCCTATTGTTCCAGGAGGCAGAATTGTATACACTGTCTATAAAAATGACACCAAGTCCAAATGACTGTAAGGAATATTTTACTGATAACAGGGAAACTTGTAAACCATTATAGCAAAGTGTTTCTGTGCAAAGTTATACATGGCAAAAATGCATTTTTACTAGTGTACCAAAATGAAGCAAAACTAGCATAAATGTTCGGGGTGGGTCCTCTAAAATACCTGTACTTTTATTATGGCATCTTGGTGTGACCACTCTGACTGTCAGCAGCCCTATCCCTTCATGCCCACGCTTGACAGCTACACTGGCAGATGCTGGCAATGAGTTATAGCCTGACTCCACATCAACGGCAATAAAATGAAAAGTTGTTTAAAGACCCCCAAATCTGCTATTGCTCAGGAAATTGATCAGTTTATCAGATAACAGTGCATGAGTACCTTCTGAACACTTCTCTCTGCCAATGCTGTGCTCATTTTTGTAGCTGCCCTTAATATCCCCATCAGACTCAAGGCCCTCCTCCTTAAAGTCCTAGACGTATCAGCTCATGACAGCCATTAGGAAACACCCTCCAAGATGTGATGCCTCTTGATATATATGTCCCACAGGCACTATGAAACATTAAAATGATAAAACTGAAAGTCCAAAGTTAAGAGATGGAGATTTCTCCCGGGATAGCCTGATAGATTGGGACCTGTTCACACAGAAAAATCAAGAAGTCCATAGGCCTCAATGGCTTCCACAGCCACACGGAAAAGCCATATCAGTGGATCTTCTCTCTTGCGATACTGACAACACAGATAAGGAGAGGTCTGCCTGTCAAAAGTAAGTTAGTATTACAAATACTAATAAGAGAGTATTAGTAATTATTAGTATTAATACTAATAATATACTAATACTGATAAGAGAGACCAAACAGCTGTAAAGAATTGAAGCTGGGATACATTTAAATACTGAGACAGCCATGAGAAGTTCTCTATTACCATGCAGGGACATTTGTAATATGTATGCTATGTTAGCTATGCTCACAAACACCTCCAGTCATTAAAGCTGCAGCCAAGGCAGGGTGGAGCTGTAACAGAGGTGTGAGAGTAGAAGATGATGCAGGATCAGCAGCATTCATGATAGCAGTCACTACTAAAGATAGGTTAGTCCTCTTGGCACAGCCCCAGGACACACTTCCCCTAACTTCAGCTAAAATATAAGAATTTGCCCTTTTAATGCCAGAAGTCACAACCCACCATATTGTCCAAGACTGTGTCCATCATAGTTATTCACAATAATGAAGGCTTTCGAGAAAGCACTAAAGCCTTCCACAGACTTAGCTGAACTCTGGCTTAAGAGTTAGCGGGTGATCAAATCGGGCCATCGTGCATGACACACCCTGAATGAGTGTGCAGCATACAAGGAATACCTGATATCCAGGATTCTGACACACAGCAGCAGCAGTGTGCAGTTATTTCACCTTGGTTAAAAAAAAAAAAACAAACAAAAAAAACCAAAAAACACACATCGTCTGGGGACAAGCAAGCTTCCTTGTCACCAAATCATCACAATTAATTTAACCACTATCATTACAGCTGAACTTTCCAGCCTAGTCAAATGAAGTAAGTAAATTCCTTCTGTGTACTTTTTTTTGGATGTTTTTCTTCCTCTGTGGCTAATTATTGAACATTTTTTCTAAGCCCTAATTCATGCCTCCTTCCTGCTTACTGAAGATAAAATGTCATCGGTGCAGGAGCTCATAATCAGCTGATTCTGACAAGCAGAGGATAAAGCACAAAGGGAAGAATATTGTTTTAAGGAGGGAGAAATCCAGATCTAACTACTGGGACTTTTGCCAGGGATTTCAATGTGAACAGAATAGAGGCCTCATTGTTGACAGTGAAAATTGGATCCTGTTGCTTCCCAAGGGTTTTGTTTCCTTCTAGCTTGTTGGCTGAAAAAAATGGTGAAACACAGACCAGTATAGCCTCATCTATATTATCAAAGTAATAGGAGGGTAATACAGCTGAGGATACAGCAGAGATGTGGACAAAATCCCACCAAACACAACGCTAGCTGAGGTTCTGATTGAGAATCATTTGCCATTTTGTTAAAGTGCTTAAAGAAGACACAGAAACCTTCTCCAGGCTCAGAATGTGAAGACACTCTTCGTATACCTGGCAGTATCTGAAATCCAGCTGACACATGTTCAGCTCCACCAAATACCAAGCTCAATTATTTTCCTTCATCCTTTTAGTTCATGAAATACCTCACATGGAATGGGGGGGGAGAGACTGAGAGAGAACACCAGGAACTGAGGCCACAAAACAAAACCAGAGTCCTCTCATTCCACCCCATCCTGAACAAGTAGGGCTGGCTGATGTTAAGAAACTGCAATCTCTTCCCCTCTCCATTATCCCTCATGCTCAAAACAGAATTCTTGAGAAGAAAAACAGCCTATCCTAATATTTTCATTTTCTCCTCACCTCAGACACATACCCATCCTGATACATCCTTGCCATCCTTTAATTATTCTCTCACATTTTGGTTTACAGAAGAGAAACTTACACACTAAAAATCTATGTGACCCTTGCAAGATGGCACAGGAAATTGAAATCTGGAGTCTCCATTCCTCAGCTAGGAACTTCACCTAGGCCATTCTTACATTATACAGTCAAACAAGCTTTCCTATCCCAGGATGCCAGCAGGCCTTAACTGCCCTCACCAGCCTCAACAGGGGCCTGTGCGCAGGTACCCAGCACCCAGGGCTCCATTTCAGCCTAGCCCCCAGGCCTTGATGAGCTTTGCTGGAGGGAAGCCTGGACACATCCCTGTCCCCTGCTGATCCTGACATGTTGGCTAGGCCTCCCGCTCTGTTCTTGGACCAGACCTGTCACCTAGAATTTGTCTGATGATCACTGGGCTGTCAAATGGGACCCAATTCTACCACCAACCCCATGCCACTCACCCTGCTTGTGAGATGACTAGCTGGTACTGTGGTCAACCTTGGCTCATGGCTCACCTTCTTCCCTCACGGAGCAGCTTCACTCTCACCGCTCCCTGACAGGTTGTAGAGGAAGAAAAAAACAAGCCTCAGGACATCAGAAACACAGGTGGAAGCACAGCTCTCATTTCCTTAGAGCACAGATCCTACTTTAATCACTAGACAGAGACAAGCATGCCATCAGCACCAAAATAAAATGTTCTGTCTTCACTTGTTACCCTGCAGTAGGAGGAAAGAAGACCAGATTTGAAATAGGGGCTCAAAACTGGCTACTACAAGTGTAAATCCAATGGTGCATACTTAATTTTTACATGTACAATTTCTCACTCAGTCAGTCACTCCTTTCTGATCATTCCTGCTAAAGGAAAGTAAACCCAGACAGCAGCTTTCTATAAAAGTTATCTGCTATCCAGCTAAAGAACTGAAATCCTTCAACAGAACCACATGAGATTCACTGGCTCACAAGGATGATGTTTCGAGTTTACTCCAGGGAAGAGTCATTGCAGTTAACACTGAAAGGGAAAATCACCTTGATAATTTACTAAAGCCAGACTAAAAATGAAGGTGTTGCAATGCATCACTTTCAAAACCAGCTCAGGCAGCCCAACTGCCATCTTGTGGCTAACAAATCACACTGCTGCAACTTCACTACATTACTACTTCATCATTTACTCTTTCATTATTTATTCCAAACATGTATAGAATAAATCTGACAACAACATATCCCAGTTAGGAATAAGGAGCCTGATTCTCTAGAGTCCAAATATACAATATAGATCAATGTTGCTAGAAGAGAAAAAGAGATAAATTAAATTACTTCAAGTCTTAGACTGCAGAGAGTGGCAGGAGGGGGAGCATCTGGGTTGGGGCAGGAGTCATCTAAATTCAGGTACTATTCTGTACAGACTGATCTGACAAAAGAAAACCAACTTCAATACTGACATAAAAAAACATCCTTTAAAAGTTTGGGGAAAATATTTCATTTGACAATAGGTCAAATATCCAATCCTCTATGCAATTCTAGAAATTAGAAAGTGAGGGAACTTAAGAAATACCAGTTTTCCAGCAGATTCTTACATCTTTTGTGGCCCCTTGGGTCAACATCAAGAGCCATTTGAAAAGGTCAAAAGTGGTATTTGAGACTGTGAAGAACCTGCAACGAAACCTGCACAAGAGCTTTAGAGCTTCCTACAAGGTTTATCACGTTTTCAGATGATTTAGCCCTTTCAGTATCTTCTGTTGCTTACGCATGAATCACCCTATACCCTTTTTTCACATTGACTTGATGTTGAAATGTCAGTTTGCTCACCCTATTTCTGTGGCACTTGATGAATTTTCTACATTGGATTGTCCAGTAAAAGGCATGATAAGAATCTGACAGAAACTGGAGGGCCTTGACCACAATGTTGCTCATAAACAGGAAAAAACCCAACTTGTATCATTCTGATGGAACTCACTTTGGGAAACAGTCTTTGTAGTTGCCATTACAAACGAAAGACAGAATGACCACAAGGCTGTCCACAATATGTCCCAATACAGTTATAACAAACATATCTTTTCCTACATGCCAGTGAAAGCTGAAGGAAAAGGTAGGTAGGTCAGATCATACAGCATATGCCACAAGGAAAATTTTTACTTTCACTTGTTAAATGAACTGTTTCTAAGATCAGCTATCAGAGCTTCTTCCTATTTGTGCCTCCACTGACTTTTCACAGGAAGGCAGCAGCAAAATGACCAGATGCCAAAGACTTACTACCTTTCTCTTTACCTGTCCCCTGCAGTTCCAACTGGAACCTGAACTGTTACATGGAGCTGTGTGGTCTGAAATAGGTGCCTTCAGCTAAAAGATTTGCAAGCTGAATGCTACAAAATAAATATTTTTGGCACGTATTTTGGTATCTGTCACCAAAAAGTGTTGTCAGCCAGCAGTGTTTTTATCAAATTAAGATATAGAAGACAACCACATCAAATATAAAGTTACTCTTCAAACTTGTATTTTTATATCTGTTTTGCTGGTCTCCAACGATTTGAAAGACTGTATTAAGGATATTATACAGGTGATTAAGTTACACATCAGGTTTCCATGAACTGTTGTCCCACCAAATGTTGGTTATGATTTGCTAATTAATCCAGTGTGGTCAGAATCCCATTTTAAATTTACATATTTTAGTAAGCTCTAACAAAATATTTAGGAGCATAATTTTTAGAAGGTGATAGATATCAACAAATAGAAGACCTCTTGAAAAATGTTTATGCTTAAAATATAATGACTACTCCACATATCCTTTTCAACTTTTATGCTCTAGTCAATGTATTATAATTGAGCTCTACTGAATTACTTTTCTAGTGGATAAATACTGTACACGCTGTAGTGTGAAGAGACATCGTGTAATGTATACTAATTAAGCCATTATATCTGTAGAGAAGATCGTATCTGAAATATCAAATTAGCAGGAATTAAACATCTCAAAGGATTAATGAAATGTTACGGAGCCATTCACTTCCAGGTCAACAGGTCCAATTTCAGCTTAGTTTAATAGTTATAATGAATTTATGTGCTGGAGATAACAATTCTCTGCATCCATTCATAAATCAGGGTAAGATCCCCTGGCTGGTACCAAGAACAGCAGTCTTTAACCAGCACAGCCAGAACAAGGTAGCCAGGAATACTGTGCTAGGCCTGTATTTGGCATGTAGCCTTAGGCTCCACGAGATCAAACAGCACATTTAACTGGATGGCTGCAATATGTGCAGGCAGCAATGAGGGTCACCAGAGACAGTCAGTTCTCTTTACAGATCTGCCAACAATTGCCAACCCCAGCAATAAAGTTATCACAGGCAGAACATTCAGCTCCATCTTTTATTTGACTTAGCTAAGAGTCCACTCTGCTTATCACAAGCAGCCCTTGCTCCTTCTAGCAAAGACACCTGCAGCACATGAAAAAGATGGGGTGGGGGTGCAGGAAAGGAAGAATTTTAGCCAACTTTTATGCAGAGTTATTTTACAGCTAATGTAACAGTAAATATACAACAAACCCTGACTTTGTGTTCGAATCACAAAATTGAGGTTAAATTTTTTTGAGATTAAATAACTACCATGTCAACAAATTTAGGCATCAGCTCCTTAGTGACGATGGTCAACAAACAAACGATAACCAGTTTACGCGTAAGAGAAATTAGTTAAGAAATAACTACATCAAGAACAAATAACGGTATCTTAGTCAAGTAGGCACCAAGAGGTACATCCAAACTCTTTAGATACACATGGGAAGGTGACAAACTATGTAACAGCCAGCCAAAGCTTATCACTTCAATTTGCTATGAGGACTCTGGTTTTAAACACACAGACGTTATACAGTGTGCTGTAGTAAGCTAAGAAATCATTTGGAACGCCAGAGTTCAAGCCCTGGAGTTTGTCACTGATCTTCTGTGAAGCTTTGCTAAAATCACTATCTTACTGTGCTTCAGTATCTCCAAAACTGTTCAAAAGTCTACCTATGTGGGTATTAGGGAAAAAACTAGTATTTACGAGGTGCTTCAAATGATCTAGAAATGCAAGTTGTTAGTATCAGTCCTTACTATAGGTGACTAAACCACACTCTGCAATATGGACTGGAAACCTAAAGAAGTTGCAGTGTACGGTGGACAGAAAACTCTTATCCTGCTACCCCTATTAGCAACCACACTTTGTCATCATCCTGCTTCCCCTTCAAAAGCGCTGAAAAGATGTGGAAGAACAAGGATTTTCAGCAGAGAGAATTCTGATGGCAGTAAAATAGCTTACAACAGACTATTATATTTGAAATAGTTTTTCAGCCAGTGGTATTGAGATACGAACACTACACTGAAAAAAAAAAAAAAGAAAAAAAAAGAAGAAAACACAGAGG
>VZTL01011264.1:0-29254 GCA_013400535.1 Scopus umbretta
CCCCTTCCTGGTCCCCATTCTCTATAACAAAACATCCAAACAAATTAAAAGAGCTTTGATTAAAGAGTAAGTATGGGTAGTAATATCTCTATTAAAAATTGAATTACTGTATGCATTGCCCATAAAACTTTTCTAAATATTGATATAGAAGGTTGTTTACATTTTTTGATATACTCGAATCCAGGGCAGAAGAAAAGTGAAGACTTAAAGAATAGTTTCATGAACATTTGTCAGTATATTTTTCTGAATAGTCTGTTCTGATGTTCTCATCAATATATCAAAATTAGTAATCAGATTTAATTGCTCAGCAATCCTTGACATCACTTAGTTCAATGATTGATTCCTATTACCAGCATTACTTGAATAATATATCTGTTTGATCCCAAAAGAAGAGATCTTATTAAAAAGTTTTTGTGAAAGCTTCTTTTCTTATTGTAATGGTTCAATAAAATATTCAGCTGTGGCTGAATTGGAAAGGAAACACACGTTGTTGTAGCTTGTATCTATGTTGGAAAAATATTTTCAATATAATAAATCGTAGCTGTTGTTGAAAACTCTGTGCTCAGCAGGAATCCATGTTTCCTCAAGTTGTTTTCAAATTTTCGCCTTACTGCACTTCTGAGAACTTTTTTACAACCAGCTTTACCCCTCCTTCAGTGAGTTAGACAAGGGTTCTTGGGGCAGACGGGTGATGGAAAACCCAGGCTCATATACGCCTGAGTCAGTACATTAATCTTCTGGGCTGTAATTGGCTTCAAATTGTCTTTGTTACAAGGCATGTTGTTTTGCCTTGCTTAGCTGTAATACAGAGCTTTCCGATAGCTCTAGTCTTTCCCTTTGACATAGGGTGTTCCTTTATTCCCACTGATGCATTGTTTTAGTCCTTTCTGTCCTCTCTGTCTCTGGCTGTTAATCTGCAACAACAGCAGGAGCAGGTGAAAATGATTTAAGTTTTGAGTGTTAAGCAACTTCATGTAAAATTAAAAATGATACGTTTTAGCCTTGAGAAATTATGTGCTTAATCTATGTTATTTGTGTTAATCCAAGTATATAACTGATAGCGGCCTGGGATTTTTCTCACAGCACAGTTGTAGATACCATAGTAGAAGTTGCAAACATTTGTCTTCTATTTAAACTATGAAAAATGTATTATTAATCTCTAAATAGAACAATATAATTCTCTCTGCATTTCTGTGGAGAGCTTTTAAGATCATGCACATATTAAGAGCTACCCTCCTGGGAAGACAGTGCTCTCGCATAAATTCAGATCAAAGTACATAGGAGAAATCATATTTAGTGTCAAGAGTGGAAGCATTCAGAAGAAGTGTCTGCGTATGTTCCTCTGTGAAAGTCGAAATTAGAAGTCTTTAACTTAATATAACTCACAGCTTAACTTTTTCGGAGGAGTTATTACCTCAGTTGTTGCTCAAGGTGGACCAGCTGAGGGGAGAAGTCAGATCTCTGAAGGGTAGGACCCTTACCTTGCTTGGGACTGGGGCTTTTATTTTAGTGCCATTGTGGAGAATTAGGTTTAAGACCCTGATCAGTATGAGTTAAGAATATATAGGAGTGAGTGTTTCTCAGTTAGGTGCCTCCACTAGAATAGAGATTCATGTACTATGCATTCTGCTCCCATGAGCTTGGAAAGCAGCATCCCTGCATGTTGTCTTGGTTTTATGCCTCTGGGAAAGACAACAAGTTGACCCAGCTGCCAGTTAATGAATTCATAACATTTTAGTAAAGAGTTGGAACAATTTTACTGTCCTTTGTTTGATGAAGGTCTTGTAACTATAGTTTCTCGAAATAGTTTCCATGCTTTTGTTAGTACTTACTTATGCTAGCATAAATGAATAGCTTCAATAGACTCCAAGTGATACTGTGTAATATCAGGTCTTCAGTCCCTGTGTTGCATCGTTTGCCATCACTACTCTTGCTCTTGTTTATCAAGCTGTTTACGTGATGGTCATGCTGGCAACAAAAATATTTCAGATCTGAACATCTCAGTATAGGCTAAGATAGCTGTCTGTTCCATGCTCAGGTGAAAAATGTCACTTAGCTCTGGGATGTAAGAATATTTAATAGTCAGTGCTGTTATTTTTAATGCTGGCGCTTCTGTGTTCAACTTTGTAGCTGTGTTTGTGATGTTTTTTCATAACTTCAGCATGCCTTGCAGTCATGCCAGAAGTGGACTGATTTCCTTGAGGCTGTATTGATTGAATGCAAAGTGTCCCAGTACGTAAAGATATACTGTCCTTTGGTTCTCTGAAGGTACTGAGAGTTTCAGCTGTGTGTTTACTTTCATAAGACACAGGGAGAAGCCTCAAACTGATGGAGAAGAGCGGGAGGTGGAATGTCATAAGCATCTGGTTATGACAAGTCCATGACTTATAATTTCCCCAATAAAAATATCACCTCAACAGTGCTCATTGCAATGAACTCATTAAAGGCATTTTCAAGAGCTGTGATTGCATTTGGGAATTCTGCAACTGCAATTAGAAAGATATACATGCTTTCTCATACATATATCCTTAGCCAGTTGCCCAGGTACTTCACTTATTAATGAGCATATTTTACAGCTTGAAGATACACTCTTCTAGCTTCTGTTTCTGTGATATTAGTATGCTAACCAGAAATAGCAGATTATTTCCAGGAATTCTGTGGTTTTGTATAAACATTTTCCTGAAAGGTCAGGGCACTTGGTAAAAAGAGGAAACACAGGCCAAGGTGTTTTCCCACTTGGAAATAACTGAGAGAATGCTAGACCTTCTTGGAAGAGAAATTCTTGTAGCAAGAGAGGGGAGGAAAAAAAAAAAGGGGGGAGTGGAAATCCTTACAATGAATTGCTAGATCATTGACTCTAAATCTGTCTGGCCCTAAAGAAAAGTCTACATACAGCTGATATTAACCATGGTCTATGACTATAGAAACTGCTGTGAGAAGATTCCCGATTTAGATATTTCTGGTAGCACGATCTTCACAGCCAAATCTGGATAATATCTTCCTTTTTTGGATATGATTTATCTAGTGCAAAGATTGAGTCATTGCATTTCCTCTTAGATTCTTTTTACATTATTATTTCTATTAAGGGGGAGAGGGGATGCCAATAAATAACCTTCTCTAGACTATGTCTACCTTGTCATCTGTCTCCTTTATCTTCCACATCGTAGTTTTGGTGTAGGTCAGGGTATTCTTTATCTTCTGGCCTCTCATCCCCAAGGTATGAGCAGCACAGTTTCCTTAACTATCCAAACAATTTTTTTGCCTCAACGATCACAGTCTTTTAAAAGTTATGTCTTTTTGTTCCTTTCCCCTATCACTTTGCAGCTTTTAAGGCACTTTCGTAACGACATCAGCGGTCCCGAGTCAGAGACTAGAAGTGATGATGCTGGACTATAACCACGCCCCATATGTGTGTTGGGAGGCTCTTTATCTATAGCTCTTGTGAGGCTTTCCTTCTTTCCTCCCTTTTTTTCCTAATAGCTCTTGTTAAGCCAGAGCTTTGCTCACATGTGTAAAATCTAGTAGTCCCTGAATAGCTGCAATGGGTTATTTCCCTGACTAGGTCACTTGCTGTTCTGTAATTATTTCATGGATACTTTATTCTTGGATTGCCTAGCATCTATGCGTCTGCCACAGCATGTCTGTCTAATGAATCTGCAACTGCCAAATGTATCTGCAACTGACTTGAAACGCATTCTTACTGTAACATTGATTTGGTCTTTGTGATGGGAAATACACCACCTATTAAACTACTTTTAATTCCTTTTTATAAGCTCCGTTGAGTTCTGGCAAACTCTATTAGAAACTGAGATTCTCTTTCAAATAAGCTACTCTTTTATGTAACACAAAGCTAAAAAGCTAAAAATCTCAGTCTTAAATATTGCTTTTTTCCATTTGTCTTTTGGCAGCTTAGTAAAGTATTGCATAAGCACTGGCAGATACCTTCCCTGGTTGCTTCAGATTTGAATTACTTTATTTAGCTTCTCTACTGGTAATTTGTTACAGGATAAAATGACCTTGCTACATGTTCAGGCAACACATTTTGTCACTCATTTGTCAATAACACTTGGTCCTTTGCATCTAAATGCAAAACACTTTACAAGTAAGAATCAAATGGTTGCTCATGTCTTCCTATGTGTTTGAGGGACCAAAGCCATTCATCTTTAACAAGAAACGTGAGTTGCTTTATTATATCATATTAGTAAAACATTTTCTGGCTTTGAGAACACTTAAAGTTTGAAGAAAAATGCTGTGTCTTTTGTAGAATCAGATTCAGTAGCCCTGGAACCAGAAGCAACGTATCTGCATCAGCCTGCTGCTGTGCATGGGTTGAGAATCCCTGCTGAGACACGGAGCTTTATTAGCTCAAATACAGATCGCCTAACTCAGCTGTGCTTCTTCCCAGGCAAAGCTTGCATCTATGCACAGCACCACACGGACGTGTGAAGGAAGTGTTTACACTGTGAAACGCGGTACTCTGTTAGAAATGGCTTTGAAGACCTGGATCGACTTGAAGCCCTGCGGATATCCCTTTGGAGTTCTGTCAGAAAAGAAGCTTCCCTTTGTAGCTGGCGGAAAGAAAGAATTACAGAGCTGAAGATGGGGTTAAAGCTACAGTTCTTAATGCTGGTTTGTAACGTAATCTTAGAAATACCCAGATATGCTGTTGACTGATCCTACTGGTGAGCTATGCAAATCAGATTTGAAGACACTGCTTTAGAAGGCTCCGAGAAGCACAGCAGAACTTCATCCCTTACTGTAAGGTCTTGAAGCAGAAATATTATTAGTTAGTAGTAGGACAGTAGTTAGGCAGTGTGTGGTTTTTGGCTATATCGCTTTGGGTGTTCCATCTTCACCAAAACATAGCAGATTGAGAACAGGATGTCCAGAAATGGAACAAATGCAAATAAACCGATTCTGCTGCTTCTAGTGGGAATGAAACATTTGTAAATTTTCTGCAGAACTACTGCATTTTTCCTCTTTTAAAAGCTTCAAAGCCTGCCAGGTAACCGATCTATTGTTTCTGCTATGCTTACCTTGGAAAGCAGCCAGCCTGTAAGCATAACTGACTAGAAAACTACAATTTATGTGGCTTTTAAAGTTGTTGTAAACATGTGATATTTGCTGATGTATGCTTCAAAGTGCTGTGTACTCCTGATACAAAGGCAGCCCTGCAAAATTTCAAGTTCTCTAAAGTATGGAATTTTCCAATTAAGTGGCTATAACATTTTTAATGTTATTTACAGGTATTTTTTTCTTTGATATTTGTCTTGGAAATATATTTTAAAAAGCCTGAAGCAGTTGCACAGACTCAAAGGCTTGGCAGAGTTATATGCAACAGATAATAGCAATTTATCTTTATTATTATTAAAAAAAATAGTTACATAAATTTGTCTGTAGGCACTGTTCTCCATCTCTCATGTAAGTACTGTTTAGCCAGAATGACTTACATGGTAGGGAAATGAAGATAAGTCTCTAGTTTTTCTTTTCATCACTTTAACAGTTCTCAGAGAAGATAAAATCCATAATCTGATCTGCAGCTGGAAACTCACTGGCTTCAGTAAGTTTGCTGTTAGGTTTTTTAGCATGGTGCCTGCTGAAGTTTTACAGCATGTAATGTGCTACTAAGAAAAGGAATAAAGTAGTTTAGCAATGACCGTTGTTTTGCAGGCGATGTCTGTCATAGTATAAAAGATATTAAAAAAAAAAACACCCCACAAACCAAAGCCACTGTAATATTACCCATCCAGAATCAAATTAATTTGTAGCATACATTGTAACTGGAAAAGGAGGAATTATTTGGGTTAATATATTCTGCTCTAAAATCGAGAGAGGTTTTTGTTAAGGATGGTCACAAATACAGAGCTCTCACTGAAACTTTTTCCAAGCTGGGTCCCTTGCTTAAGGCCTTTGAAAGTCTGCTTTCACATCCCCCCTTTTTATTTTCATAATTGCACTCCTCAGAATAATATGAGCTAGCATAAGTTTTCTGTTGTGCTGTTACTACCCTAGTGATGGTTGGTGGTTGGTGGTTTTCATAGCTTGTTGAACAGGCTGTTTGAATTTTGTTCATACACATCGCCTGTCTTTCTTTTGAGTTGTTAACCTGATGAGAAAATTCTGCCTTGATGAGGGTAGAAAAGCCATTAGAAGTTTCATGCATGTATCCTTACACGGAAAGGAGTTGTGAGTTACTGTTCTGTAAGTAGGCTGAAATAGAGTTTATCTTGGAAATGGTGAACACAGCAAAGGTTTTAGAACCTTGGAAATTCAACATTTTTTTAGATTGTACGTTAAGGATCTCTTGTAGGTGAGTAACTTCAAGTTCAGTAACTTGAAGAGCTTTCAGTGTTCTCAAGGAGTGATTTTGGTTCAGTGCCAGCAGCAGAGATTTTAAGATATTCCACCAAACACTCTACTGGTTTTGTCTTTGAATAACTGTTCTTCAGCATGGAGTCCTTGATTTCTGTTCCCTGGCTGAGGATTTTATTGTGAAATAGGTACTTCTGAAATAAATGCCACCCTTCCTCACCAAGAACAGCTGTGAACTGAAGTGTTGGGGTGCTCTTATGCAGGGCTGGGGGAGAGAGTTACTGGTTTGTTTGTAACATCTCCAATTACAAAGTGGAACATTTTATCTGTTTTTCATAATTTTCACTTGGATTTGTTATCTATCAAAGTTGGTCAGCTTTTTGGTCTGTCATAGACTTTTAAAATGAGAGGACTTAGATTTGCCAGCTGTTGACCACAAGTAGCTTTTTTTGTGAAGTAGACTGGGCCTAGAGCTGACCTCCAGGTTTCATATAATATACCTAATAAAACTCCAGAACTGACCAGCACGCCATGTTTGTTGCAAAGTTATGGGGTTTATTTGGTTTTATTTAAAGACAGGGGATGAAGGGCATGGGGGAATACAACAGCTGCTCTTCATCTGCCAAACTTATTTTTGATGACTTGTCAGCCAGGGCACTCTTTTTGTGTTGGTTGCTGTTTAATACAGGCTCATGGAGCCACAGTAACTTGAAAGAGAGTCCAGAGAACAACTATATAGAATCATAGAATCGTTAAAGTTGGAAAAGACCTCTGAGATCTATGAGTAGAAAGCCATGAAGAAGTAATTAAAAATTATTTGTGCCTGTGCAATGTGCATAATAAAAAAAGAGGTAGCTTTTGGTAGAAAAAGCTCTTGTGCAGTTCTTCCTACAGCAGCTCAAATTTGTCAATTCATCTAGATTTTCTGAATACAGTAAGGAATAAAAGCAAGCTACATTTCCACAAATAATAATTATTTTTTTTTCAGGAAGCAGCTGTAGCTGTTGCTTGATACCGTCTTACAAATGATTTTTAATACTTTAAGCTTTATTGGTCTAATGGTTGTCTGGAGCAACAGTGGAAAGAGTACAGGTAAACAGGAGTGAAAAAGCATGAGACAGATTTGATGTCTGTACCCTGATCGAATTACCTCCTTACAGTGTCTAAAGGCTGTACTGCGAAGAATCTCAGCCAGTTTTTTTTTTTTTTTTTGCATTTGGGAAAGACACAATTACTTGGAAGAGCAAATTAAATAACCTGTTAAATTTTTTATTGAATTATAATAGTCGGATTAAGTCTTGGCAAATAAAAGAGATAATAAATTGTAAGATGCAGCAATAATCATGTTTTATGGGTCATATTTACAGAAATTACTCATTAAGTATTGTACTTTTTATTTTGTGCATATGTAAGCTAATATGTGTTATACTGTTAGAGAGGGTCAGGGATGTGGTTTGTGATGATAATTATCTTTTTTTTGCCCTATCCTATATTGTTTTATGATACATGTGTTAAATCTCTTACAAGGTTTTAAATGCAAGAACTGAATAAAAGGGAAGTAGTTTTAATGGTCAAGTGCCTGTTTCTTCACATCTTTTTTCTGTGATAGTGATCTGTGCCGTATTTGTATGTTCCTTAAAGTACTGAAGTGCCCAAGAGAAGGATCGGAAATAAAATGTAGTTCATAAACAGGTCTGTGGAGACTGATGGAGCTTCTTGCCTGTGTTGTGTGGGCTACTGATTAGAGTGGATATCTGTGCAATTAATAATTCAGCTTCTTCCTGTCATTGCTTCCAATATAACCTCTGCTATTTCTGCAGTTCTTTTAACTGAGGCACAAGTGAGAAGTTACATGATCAAAGAGATGGGGTAAGGTGTAGATCTGGAAATACAGTTGAGTCAGTCTACAAAAGCTTGCTGTAAGCAATTTTCTTTTTAAAATGCAGTACTACGTAGAAACTAGTTTCTTGCTCTGAGAAAAAAAAAAAAACAAACCACCATGAAATGCTTAAACAGAAAAGCCTGGTGATTTGTTGGACTTGAAATGTTCTGCTAGGATGTGTTGTTTCCACTGAGACTTCACCTGCCTGGCTGACGTTTTGTCACTTGGCCACCTGCTGGGTAGCCCAGACCCCTGTGTTATTTGCCTCGCAAGCTGGGAAGGATTGGCCAGCTGCCTGCTCTCCTGTCTAGATGCTTTCGTTTAGTAACCTTACAAACTAGTGAACAAGTAAAAGTTTGGGTGATTGATTTGATGGCTTGTTTAATGGATACCTGGGAAGTTGGCAATTTTTGTTGCCCTCTTACCCCTCTCCTTGAGGTCCAATTCACTTCACCCCGATGAAAGGTTTTAAAAATTGTTGTGAATATTGTATCTTCTGACTTGGGAATTATGTTTCAGAATGCAAAATTGAATATGGAGCTGGAATTTCCGGCTCACCTCTTTTATTTGCTGTGCTTAGAGGAAATGCAGAACTAAATTAAGTCAGTTCACAGTTAACTGCTGGCTTTCTCTGCAGAACTGTTAGAGAAGAGGCATCGTTGGCTGTCTGTGTGAGTTTCTGCTTGATTTTAATTGAAGATAACGTTTACCTTTTCCACTGGGAATTGAAAGAAGAATTAAACCCAATGCCTAGTATTCCCCATTCAGTTCTTGAAGACTAATGAACAGTTTTATTGCTGGTGCTGATTGAATGGAAACATACTGACCGGTAATAATACAATGTTGTTTTATTGGCATTAAAGAGGATTTCTTTATTTTTTCAGTAGTGTAATAAAACCTGATTTGCTGACTGCATAATACTAAGTCCTTAAAAATCTCTCTAGTTATCAGGCAGCTGGCTCTGTTTGTCAGGTAGTATTGCTTAATTCCATACTGTAGGTTAAATCTTGTTTTACATTGAACCTGGAACATGAATTAACCTGTTTGTACAAGAACTTTGAATTAGCCAGGAACTGTTAAGGAAACATGAAGCGCGGGGTGAGTCTTGTCTACCGTGAAACTTCTAGACCTTTAATTTTAGAACTTTTTCTTACCAGATAAACTTATTTTGCATCCTTTGCCCACTTACAGGCCATAGAAGCAGTTGTGAAGAAAAACTGGTTTTGTTGTAGAGAACAGGCTGTTCAAAACCTTTTGAAATCATCGTCATAACAAGCTGTGGTTTGTCTGTCGTTCCAGCTGTACCTTGAATAAAAGCATGTAGATGATAAGCAAAACAAGCCAAAATCTGATCACAGGAAGGTGCCTCTGCTTTATGTTACTATGCAAAAGCTTTGTTTGCATAGAATATTGAAATAATTTCAAGAAAGTATTCTAATAAAGATGAAGTTTACAAAAATGCAACTGTTTTGGAAAGTACTTTGTCCCATTGTAGCCAAGAACTTTTAAAATTAACTGAAATGTAAAACAAAAATTGTATTTTAAGAATTACTGTTTCCCGTTACCTGGAGACAGAGCATGTTTTCCTTCTGCTATGGCAACGAGAACATGTGAAGTACAGTACCCCAATAACTTGGAGTTCTGCCACAAAATAGATGAAGAACTACAAGCCCAGTATGAGGGTGCTGTCTTTCTCACTGTTTGCAGCTTTCAGCTGGAATCTTAAAATAATTTTGACTGTCGCTTCGCAGCTCTGACCCACACAGCAAATGGAAGGTGGCTTTAAGCGGCATGAAGGCCATAGTGCATGCTAAATCCCGTGTTGAGAGTGATTGCTGCATGAGGAGGAGATAGTTGTCGGCAGCAATAAGGGAATACCTCTGTACTTTGAAAATGCTTGTGTTCTGTTATTCAGGCTTCCTGTTGAATCCTTTAATTCATTTCTTGGGTATCTCTGACACAAATCAGCTCTGATTTTCTTTGTTTGGAGATTTTTCACATTTGTTTTAGGTCATTTTACAAGTCCTCATTAAATACTCCTTTCCCTTTGAGATTATCTGGTTGTTTTTTCAATCACGTTCCAAAGTTGCAGGCGTGTATTTTGCATTGATTTGTAGCATTGATTTATAGCTGTTACTTCTCTTGTGGAATGCATACGTTAGATTTGGGGTGGCTGATGTGTATCTGTGAAGAGACTTTGCTTCTAAGCTAGGTGTTTAAGGGGCTGAGAGACGAAAAAGGATGATAATGGTGTCGGTTCCCTGTTGTCTTTGGTAGTAGGTGTCTGGGAATTCCTCAGGTGACTGACACAACGGTAGAGTGGGTACAACAGCCCTTGTAGTGCCAACACAAGTTGACGCCAGCGTGCAGGGCCTGGCCTGGCAGGACCGGGTAGCCGAGCCGGCATGCCAGCGGCGCAGTCCTCAGCCTTACAGCTTTCCTTTTCAGCAGGGTGTGTGGCCACCTGGAGCGTGCTGCTCTTCACCTGCCCAAACAAGCCGGTATTGCGAGGGCCGGGATGGTGGGGAATGGGGGGCTGTGTATGGGAGGGGTGGAACGCGGGGCTGGGAGAGGGGTTGCTGTTGGGAAGGGAAAAAGGGAGGGGTACAGAGCCGAGCGAAGATAGGCAAAAAGAGGGTTTATTAGGCAAGTGGCAGCACTGTGTGCATGCAGCTGTATTGCTTCAGAGACGAGATGATTCCCAAACTGCCCTGAAGCTTTAATAGGACACAAAATTGTGACTAATTATTTTGTCTGACCAGAGCTGGCTCTGTACAATTTACAAACTTGTGCACTGTGCCCCTAGCCGAGGAGGTGCTGGAGCTGGCTCCCTGTGGCACCGCTTGGGTGGGAGAGGGCACATGGCTTCGGCGGTGCGCCTGGTCTGGCGAGCGTGTCAGATCCATCCTGGGTTTCAGCCTCCTCTCTACCCTCCCTGCCCTAAAGACACACAGGGCAAGGCTTTTGCTGACTAGCCCAGGGCACGTGCTGTCGGCAGCCAATGTGCCCAGCAGCTTCTGTGATGAGTACCTATCCTTGACCGTTGGCTAAAATGAGAGTATATGTAAATGCATATACTGACATGCGTGGGCAGATGCATTTTAAAACGTGTAACCTATTGTCCAGGCTGTAGCTCCACCATGTGAACCCACAAATGACAACAAATGGGTTGAGTGTGTTAACAATTTCACCTCGTTACTAAAATGAGCTTGCTGAGCCCTGCTTTCGGAAGGCCAGCGGGGTGGTTACTCTCTGCTGCAAGTTCTTCACGTTATCGCAGGCTTCTTATTTTGCAGTTTTGCTCAAATTCATTAAGAGGGAGTTGTTTTTCTGTTCTCATACCTGTTTGCATGGTATGTGCTTTATTGTGGTGGCAGGAATTCAGAGACAAAGTCTATCTATAATGCTAGATAAACGCATGCATACATGTGTAAAGATATATAATGCATTATACATAAGCAATAAGCAAGATATGGTGTGTATCACACTTTAAAGATATGGCTGCAAGAGAGATAAATGACATCGACTAAAAGCACGTGTCTTTTGTGTCTAGAAATAAACTCTGCAGTGCTTAACTTGGTGGAATGCAGTATAACTTAGATATGTATGTACTGTTATGTTAAAGAAAATACTGCTGAGTTGCAGGTTGAAGAAGAGAAACTTCAGAACTTCCTCAGGTCTTTTCCATAGCTCAGATACCTTCCTCCCCCTCCCCCCAAAAAAAACCACCAAAAAAACCCCAAAACTTTCAAGACAGCCTTTCACATAAAATACAGAAAATATTTTTTTGTTTGTTTTTTTCTTTTCTTCAGTATTTAGCTCCGTGCTATAATTTGAGGGAAGGAGCAGTGTAAACTGTGAAAAGCTCAAATAAGTGACTTACATTGCTTTCCTAAGAGTCTAGGAGGATGACAGAGCGATGTCTTCTCTCGTTAACTCTGTGGTTACCTGTGTGCTGCAGTTAAGTATTTGGAACTGGAATGTGCACCTCTGTCTTGTGTGGCAGTGGCTTGGAGCCAGGGTGTCTGTCTGGTGGACATCGTTGCATCTGACCGGTGGCTCTGGACAGCCTTGGCGAGGACCGGAGCAGCTGGCTGAAGCAAAACAAACTCATGTTCTTTGTCTGCTAGTGGGCTTTACGTGTCTGAAAGCTGTCCTATGTTTCCAGTTGTTTTGCTGTGTGTGTTCCTCAAAAAATGCTTGATTAGATCAAGCACATTAAATTTTAGTCCTCTCTGCTGTCTTTTGCAGTAGGTCTCAAACCTTGATATGTTGGGAGAAGACTTTTTCTTCTAGTCCTGCTGCAATTAATGCTTTTCTTTGCCTTTTCTGTTGTTCCTGTTCTTCTCTGTTTTCTTTTTTTTTTTTTTTTTTTTTTCCTCTTCTTTTTTTTTTTGATCTTTCCCCACNTGTCCTCTGCTACTTTATTTCAGACTTTCCCCACACAGATTTGCAGTAGCATACAAGGTGGCAGTTATTTCTTCAGTGCAGTGCTCTTCAAAGATCCCTTGATATGTCAAAATCAATCCTACTTATGTGGACAGCTGGTTATTTAGTTCCTGCTTTTTGGCAGGAGAGAGAGGAGACTACACTCCAGGATGTAAATAATGTGTATTTGTTTGAATTCAAATTTAATTGTGTTAAAAACTTGCTGATACAGCTATCAGCAAACATTTGTATTTAGTGTTACTTTTTTTGCTATGCTGCAGAAGTCAGGCTAAATACAGCCTCCTATGTTCTTCTTATTTTAACAAATTTGCATGCCCTCTTCCCTTGGCGTTCCTCCAAATATGTACATTTTAGGAAATTGTTTAAACCTAAAAGTATCCCAAAATAGAGCTACTTTCTTGTTACTTGTCAACATGAAGTAGTAGGAGCAAATTCATGTGCTAGCCACACTAGCATTGCCATTTCTTGACTTTTGAATCCTTTGCTATGCAAACATTATTGCTATGGACATTGCACAAAACATGCTTGAGATAAATCATGTATGTTACAGTACACAAGGCTTAATGGATTACTTTTCCATTGCTCATTTTAAAATTAAAACCACCGGCTTCCTGTTTTTCTTGTCCTGAAGTCCGGTCTGTCTGAGCTCTTATAATTTCTAAAATAGCCTGTCAGAAAAGGAATTCAGTAAAGTGACTGAAAAGTGACTTCTACTTAACCTTTGATTTCATAAACAATTGGTTGAGTCCTAAATAGACAAAACCAGTCTCGTTTTAGGCCCTAATGTAGAGAATTGATATTGCCACATTTGCTTTGTCATAGCTGGTAGTAGTTGCTAAATTGTGAAAGCTTGTAGCTATTACAAATGCTTGGAGGGTTGCTGAGTGTTCTGCTACAATGCATTAAGAAGCTCCATGCACTGTACATTTCAATTTGTAATAAGGGAGTCTAGCTGATAGCACAGACACTGAAATATTTCAAGTCTAGACTACTGTCTTAAAAACCAAAGTCTATTGGCTTTTTGGTGGAGTAAGTTGGAAAATAACTGAGGACAGCTGAAGTACAGCAGACTTTAAAAAGTCACAAATTCTCTAAGCCAGGGTGAGTCGGGAGGTTTCAGCCACTGCTCGCCTGCCCTGTTGTGAGGGAAAGGGAGCTGGTGTTTGAAACTGCTGATCCATCTCGCAAGGTTTGAGTGGTTTCTGAAGGAGGTGGCACGTAGACCCGTGTCAGATGGGGAAGGTGAGTGTCTGCAACGCTGGGTTTTGCAAGAAGAAACAGAATGGAGAAGTAGAAAAGCAAAGTTCCCTATCTTCAGAAAATACTAACGTTAGTACTTTGCCAACGACAGGGATAATGGCTGAAAAGCTTAATATAACAGGTGTTCTGTTATATAGCTCTTCATACCTTTGTCTAATAAAAATACCTTGCTGCAGATTTTAGAGTGGAACTACATATTGTAATAAGTGGAGGAAATTATGATGTAGCTGATACTTTAATGACCCCTTTAATATCCCAATGCACCTTACAAATCACTGTGATTATAAAGTCATTCTCTTACTGCTGTTTGTGAGGTAGAATGTTTTGGTTGTTTACTGTCATCATGTGGTGTTAGCCATGGAAAAAAAGGAGGAATATTACCTCAAACTGGACCTATGGACTTGAAGAGTTATGTAATTACTTTCAGTTTATCTCTCTAACATATTGCCAACTTTCTCTTTCAGAGCCATGGTGTCATGGAAAGGGATATACTTTGTACTTGCACTATTCTTGGGAAGTTTTTTTGGAAGTATATTTATGCTCGGTCCTTTTCTTCCTTTGATGTTTATCTCACCGGCCTGGTATCGCTGGATCACCGATTGCATCGTGGCCACTTGGCTCACGCTCCCAGTGGTAAGTTGCAGTTTGAACCAAGTTCTGGACAGATGTTCATAATCCCACAATTTAGTTTGCTCACTAATGCTTTTAATTTTATTTTATTTTCTTAAGTCTTTTATGCTCTGTCAAAACAGGCCTTAACATGCTTGCTATCTGTGGAGACTTAGGTTTTAGCTCAGTGTTTGCCGATTGTGTGCCTGTCTACAGTCCCCCTCTTCTTCCACAGTTTATGTGTAAGCTAATGCCATTTAATGCCATAACTGTACTCTTGAAAAGGCCTTTGATGACATCTCCATCCAGTGGCAGTTAGGTGCTGATCAGAGAAGAGTAGGTGAAGCAAAATTAAGTAGGAGAATTTTTTAGATTACAAGCTTCCTAAATGAGTCATCTTAGAAACTCTTCCTTTCGACTGTGCTCCAGCTATCTAATTAGGAGAATTATTCACTGTCTGGTACATTGTTGCTGACCTTCACTGTTCTCTTACTTAATCCTCTTAGAATTTAGTCCTTGTAGGTTGAATTAGAGACAAATGATTTCAGGTGAAAAAGAAGAACTTCCCCTAGAAATGAAGTCTTCCTCACTTACACTGCATTGACTTTATAGCTATAGGAGTCTGGAAATCAATAACAATGCTCTTTCCTGAATTGTTCCTGAGGAAAGGTGGCATGAATGGGATCCGTCTCTTCATTCGTTCTCTAAAAAGCAAGGGACTTTGCTCCTCAAGGTGTTTAAAGACTTGTTTAACTTTTTCTGAAGTAAAACGCTATATTAGTGTGCGGAAATACATATCTTGTGGCATAAAGGAAGTGTCCTGGTTTCAGCTTAATTCAGAGTTCATTTTCTTCCCAGTAGCTGCTATAGTGCTGTGGTGTTGGACTTAGTATGAGAACAATGCTGATAACGCGCTGATGTTTCAGTTGTTGCTCAGTAGTGCTTGCACCAGTCAAGGACTTTTCAGTTTTCCATGCTCTGCCAGGCACGCAAGAAGCTGGAAGGGAACGCAGGCAGGACAGCTGACCCCAACTGGCCAC
This sequence comes from Scopus umbretta, assembly GCA_013400535.1. Taxonomy (NCBI): domain Eukaryota; kingdom Metazoa; phylum Chordata; class Aves; order Pelecaniformes; family Scopidae; genus Scopus; species Scopus umbretta. The sequence goes on from VZTL01011264.1 coordinate 15,553, forward strand.
AGGGCTATTCCATACCATACGGCGTCACGCTCAGTATAGAAACTGGGGGGAGTTGGCCGGGGGGCAGCGATCGCTGCTCGGGAACGGGCTGGGCATCGGTCAGTGGGTGGTGAGCGGTTGCATTGTGCATCACTTGTTTTGTGTATTCTTTTATCATTACTATTATTATTATTTTCTCTTTCTCTACTATCCCATTAAACTGCCTTTATCTCAACCCACAGGTTTGAGGGTTTTTTTTCCCGGTTCTCTCCCCCATCCCACCGGGGCGGGGGGAGGGTGAGTGAGCGGCTGTGTGGTGCTTGGTTGCCAATTGGGGTTAAACCACAACAGGGAGATTTATTTCTTATTACATATCAAATAGTTTCTGCTTTCTCTTTTTCTGTCTTGTATGTTTTAAAGGGCTTTGTGTTTTGTGTTTTGTTTTCTGTGCTAACTGGGTTGGACAGTGTCCTGCCAGTGGCCCTAACCTTAGGGCCTTAAGTCATACCTGTAGGTAATATCTGTTGTCTACCTCTGTTTCTTAGGATTTTGTACCTTTCCAGTTTCCACTAGGTATTAAAAGGTTGCAAGGCACTAGGATTGTCATCCATATTTTTTAATTATTTGCCTGATCCTGGTCTTTTGCTGTAACCAACCAGCATTCCTCCATAAACTTTCTTGCATGATTTGGGAATGGTCATGGGTCAGGAACCATTTTGAATAGGCAATTTGTATGTGGCCACCTTGTTTTGGAGTTTGAGAGACTTTAGTGGTGTGAACATGGCCAGAGCATGCTGTTGGGCTCTGGAATGTACAACTAGTCTAGTTACATGTTTATGGTCCGACTGTCCAGGTTAGGAAACCAGGCCCTCTTAAACTTACTGTGTAGCTCTTGCCTGCTTTTTTTTCTTTTGATAAACTACCAATGTATGGTTTATAAGTTGGCCTTTCAGAGCCACGTAACAGGTAAAGCAAGAAACATGTTTTATATGTGAAATTCTAGCATCACTGGCAGTTTAGGCAAAATGGAGAAAGCTGTTTGCCTGGCCTCTGGTTTGTGTCCTTCCAAGTTTGAGGCTTATTCTGTGCTTTGGGGTGGCACTTCATAGATGACTGTGTACCAATGTTTGATGGTTGCTGCTTTTTGCAAATAGTGGAGTGAAGGCCCAGGCTTCAAGGTAGTGCTGTAGAGCTGTACGGACGTAGGTCTACACCACTGCGCTATGTTCAAGCTTGTTTGGGGTTTCTCTCTTTCATCTGCTCTTTCTGCCATCAGGTTCTAGCCATTTTTGCAGCTGGAAGTCAAGCACAAGCATGTTGACTTTGGACCCAAGCAGAAAGCAAGGCAGCTTCTGATGCTTTCCCAGCCCTGACACAATATTGAGCAATAGATTATTTGTGCAGCCAGTCTCTCCTTAGATTTTACTTACCAAGTTATAATCCATACTGATTCCCTTGCTTCTATTCCTACGTAATAGCATTCTGGGAAAAACAGGGAAAACCAAGTTTAATGTTGGACATTGGTTGTAAAAGAGTGCTTTTTAGGAAGTGCTGTTTAATTGTTGTTTCCTCTTCCATTAAACAGCTGACTGTTACTGTGGAAAAGCTGGCTGCTTTATTAGAAAACAGTCAGAAGTTTGTTTACCAGTGATAATGCGAGTGAATCAGTGAAATGATATAATTCACATTCATTTTATTGCTAATGGGTTGATGCTTTTCTTCTGGGAGTAAAGCCATAATATTGAGATACTATTTCTAGGCCTTGCTGGAGATGGTGTTTGGTGCCAAGGTGGTTGTCACTGGTGACGGATTTGTTCCTGGAGAAAGAAGTGTCATTATCATGAACCATCGCACACGGATGGACTGGATGTTCCTGTGGAACTGCCTGCTGCGATACAGCTACCTCAGACTTGAAAAAATCTGTCTCAAATCCAGTCTCAAAAGCATTCCGGGATTTGGTAGGTCACTAAACCCTTTAACTTGAAAGGAAAATGTGTTTAAATTTTGCACAACACTGTACATACCCTGTTAAATGACCTAGGTTTAAATTCTCTTTCAGTTTTTTTAAAAAACTTGTGTTAAATATGTGGCATATTGAGCAATTAAATCGTAAATCTCCTGGAGGACACCTGGACTACATGCTTAAGCATTTCTTTTTAAAGATACTACACATGCTGCTCTTGCTTATAGGTAAAAATATTTCTGCTTTACATACCAAAAGCATTTTTCAAAATTCTGAAAAAAGATTTTATGAGTCTTTTCAAAGTCTCTTTCAACACTTGGGTTTTGATGCTATTTCACCCTACATTGCAAATGCTCTCATCAGGCTTCTTTCTTCATTATCCAATTTATGCTATTGAGAAGATTGGGGAAAAAAACCCCCAAACCCGAAAAAAAACAACAAAAAAAGAAAGAAATAGCCCTGTAGGCAATTGTAAAGTTGATGGTTCATTTTAATAACTGTAGTTTTAAATTGAACTTGGTTACGCAAAATATGCTGTACAGGGTATGAAATAATCAGTATTTATAGCGATGTAGGCTGGAAACAGATCTGAGTTGCACATACTCAGAGAAATAGTTTCAGATGGGCCAAAAATTGTTACACAAATAATTTCTGAATAAATAGGCGGACTTACCTGAAATAAAAGCATCTCTCTGCATTTTATTTATCTCTTAGATTTATTTGCTGTTTTATACAAAACTAGCTTGGGCAGGATATGCATCAACTTTACGATGTCGAAAGAGTAACCTTATTTATGGTTCCCTTTTGTCAGACCATTTATCTGAACAGATAATTTTGGCAGGATTCCATATGGAGGAACTCTTCATACTACTGCGCTGTTATTGCATTCACTTGCTGGGCCTTTAGTCCTCTTAAGTAAGAGCTGCAACTAGGTAACGTACTTTTTTCCCTAACAGTCAAACATTAAGGCCAATTTTACTTGACAAAAGACATCTCTCTTACCATTACAGGAAATGAGAAAATACGTACTTAGATAAATGTTTTATCTTTGTAATACAGCAGAGATGTTTTGAAATCTTGAAATCAGCTGCAAATGCAACTTTTTAAAGCCATGATAGAAGATCGAATCAGGAGTATAGTCTGGAAGATTCATAGATTGATCTCCTCAGAAGTAGCACATATCTTTGTAACAAAACATTTGTGTATATGCTTTGTTAATGCCTTTAATAAAATGGGAAGGTCAGCTCCAGGAGCTTGGATGCTATATTATGCTTGGCAAAATTTGGTCCCTGAAAGGGTGTCAGGAGTTGTGTAGAGGTTGATTTCCTCCCCCCCCAGCGTTGTCATTTCTGTGCATAAACTGAGCACATCTACTAGATTTGATGAGTAGGCTCAGGCAGGCAGAGCTGTGCCAGGTCAATGTTAGCAGACCACAATGCCGTCTTTGTTCATAATCTGACACAGAGTAGCTTAAGCCACTACTGAAATCCAGGGCTCATACTCCACTTTGTGGGCTGTGATGGCAGAGGTGGCACAGGCAGACGTTTACTCCTGTTGTTTGCATTACAGAATGACAATTTCTAGCAGTAGATTGGGTGCCTGGATCTGTAGTGTTATAAACCACTATTTATGTGCCAGATCCCTAAGCACCCTCCACAGTGTGTGGGCTTTGAGTACTTTGGTTGCAATGCTGTGAATTTTAGCTTATTTTTCAGTAGACCGTTAATGTTGTGTTATTAGTCACAGGAGAGGAACCCAGCTAAACTACGTCCTTCACTCAAGCCATAATTTGATAGTCTAAAATCTTAAGTGTTCAGCTTCTATTCTACCATAGCGTATCTAAAAAGAGGCCTTAGAAGTACCCGTCTCTGTGTTCAGTCAGCCTGTATTTTGGGTGGCAGATTCTTGCAAAAATAAAGTATTCTGTGTAGCCACATAATTAGGTGACACTTGGAAAGTGAGACTCTTGGATGAAATTAAGATTGACAGAAGATTTCATCATGAATCTGTCTGAAGTTTGGTGGTACAGTGATACAGCAGAAAACAGTGTCCAAAATGAACAACCCTGAATCTCATCAGTAAAAGTAGAACTTCTCTCACTTATGTCTAATGGCCCTGCTGTGTTATCTGATAGACTTTTAACAGGGTTTGTCAGATTTTGGTTTTGTTATTGTTAAATTGTGTCTGGTGGTTTCACATAAAAGTTTTGTTTATTTTATGAGCTTGTAAAGGTGAGAATACAACTTGGAAATCAACTGGACAGTTTCAGTGCACTGCAGCTGTAGTTGACCCTTTAGATGTTGATCATTTAAAGGATAATATTTGTGGAAATTAAAACAGCTGCTTTCATCATGTCTTTCAGTTTCATCTTTTCATATAAATATATGAATTAGTTGTACATAGTCAAAACTATGGGATTACAGATGTACCGATATATTGGCTAAATGTAACTGGTAATAAATTTTTACCTAATGGTAATTTTGCTTTGAGTTTGAGAAATATTTGAATGGCTGTACTGTATTGCTTTCAGCGCAATTTTTTCTGATCTTCGAAAAGATTTTTTTACAAGCATTTCATTTAAAATTATGTGTAAGATAAGGTTTATAATGCAACCCTTTAATTTCCATGTTGCTGAAAAACTTGGGACTATTAAGCATTGCACCTCTGTTGTTGTAAGTACTATCCCAGTTGGGGTGTAAAAATAGGTCTATGAGAGATTATACCGATCTGAGTGGTATATATGGTAGGTGAAGGGCAAAGCTTGGAATGCAAATAGATCCAGAGTCCTTGCTGCCCCCTTTGTAGGTTAAAAGTGTAAAGGTATCAAATTTAATGAGTGTATTACAAGTAGGCCGTTATTTTCTAGTTAATTATAAATAAAATCAGAGGAGGCAGTATTTCAAGGAGAAGCATTGAGTCACTTATCTAGTTCTTAAGTCATTAATTCTTTGCGTTCCAGTGTATGAAAAAACATTAAATTGATTAAAGGTGAGCCTTAAAAAAAGAAGCCCAAAGAAAAACAGATGGTCCTTTCTTCTTGGAACCGTAGCTTTGGCTTGATAAATTGTGTGCAGTAAGGTTTTCAAAAAGAGGTATTACATTTCAGTAATCTCAATTTCAGAAACATTCTTGCAGCGTTTCAGTACAACTTGCCAAAGTTGGCGTCTCGAGGGAGCACTACTCTGCTCTTAGCTGTTGCTGCAGTTTCTCATCTGACATCATCAGAAACTATGGACACATTCTGCAGTGTCAGTTTTCAAGGAGAATTTCTAATGGCATTGACAGTTTCCTGTGTAGTCTGGCAAGCTCGGACTTCTCTACAGTACTCGTAATAGATATGCACAGTTTATATTCTCGCCTATTCTCAATTAATAAGGAATGGCGTTGGAAGTGATACAGCTTATGATGCAGTTGTGTTCACCATGTGCTGTGGAATACATGCTGTTCAAGTAGGTACCAAGGAACATGCACGGTAGTGTCAGATGACCAGATAATTGCTGGAAGTTAGAAGCATCCTTTTAATTTTTTTCTTAATAGTTTCATTTGTAAAAAGTCTTGTGATATGAGCCAGTAAGAGTTCACTGGAAATAGAGATTTATTTTAATGGTGGACAGTTTGCATGTGTTGGGTGGGCTTGCAGTAATATTTGTATTTTAGTGGTTAAAAGTGCTGTGACATCTACAGGAAAAATAAATTAAAATTTGGGTTTAATTTGAGCATTCTCAGATAAATTGATAGAAAAATGAGAGAGGGTAAGCAAAGGGGTTAGTGTCAGTGCATGGCTGCTACGTGAGATAATGCTAATCCTGGTTTTGCTTCATGCAAGTGGAAAAAATAAGTAACACCGTAATTCAGTGTACAAATGTAAAGTAGGCAGGTGCTGCAGGCACCATTGATGGACATATCTTGAAGACATTTTTGAAAAGGCTCACTGAGACTGCTAAAGCAGGGAATTATAGCTGGAGCAGACTGGGGCAGGAACAGGGAAGGAAAGGACAAGGTGATGAAGGAAAAAGAGGAGAATAAGCAAAGCTGGCAAATCGGGAATAGTTAGGAGCAGAGATAACTGAGTAATTCTGTCCAGATCTTCATATCTGTATTCAAGTGATTCTGTAGCTAACATTGCTCTTGAAGAGACTGCAAGATGTAGGAGCTTCCCAGTTGTTTTTTACTCATCCAGTCATTCATGTGTTACAGCTCTCAAAGGCCCAGGTTAGGTTTGGCCCTTGTTGTGTTAAGTGCTGGGGGCGGGGGGGAGGACTTGTGCTCCATTTCAGCACTGGGCTTCGCCCCACCGATCTTTTACTGCACGTCAAGTTGATCCATTATAGCTGTCCATGTGTGCGAGCTTCGCCTGAAGCAAATTCAAAGTAATTTGAGTCATCTTAGTTTTCAGTGAAGCAGGGCAAAACAACTCAAATTATCCTGCCTTTGCCACTGGCTAAGAGCATGCAAACAGACAGCTATGATGGATCAGAAGTAAAATACTGGTGTCGCTTAGCCTAGAACATTTTAGCACTTAACTCAATTGGAGTATAGTTAAAGCAGCACGCTGCGGGGAATCTGTATGCATTTATACTGGCATGGAAGTATTTGTCCTGTCACAGCTACTTCTGTAGGCAGGGATATAAATGCTTCAGCATAAAGTGTCTTTGTTCGGGTTATAGCTGGATTTGCATTCGAATTCTTATCAATAGAGCTTATTGGTTTAAAAAATTAAAAGTGTAACCTACTGAACTTTCTAGTATAGCTCATGTCTCAAGTTATCTTTGTTATGTTAGAACAGACTGAAATGAGAGTTTTGAGGAGCTGTGACATTTTGTCTTCTAGCATTTCAATTATGAGCTGCCAGACTTAATTACTTTAGAGTTGTTAACCTACGTGATTTTTAAAGTGGAAGTTGAAAAGTATGCTCTCTAATGGAAAGCACGATTGTTATTCTACCAGTGAAGACAGATACGCAGGACTCTTTTGACGAAGTTTTAAGTGTGAGGGAAGGATTATACTTAGAAGCAAAAATGCAGCTTCGTTTGCCTGTAACTCTACATGCACTTTTTGTGGGGAAGAGAAGACTTAGGTGCCTGTTTTCCCAGCTTGGCTCTTCAAGGAAAGGCATAATAGGGAAAGGCATAATAGGAATATTTTCAGAAGTATACCACAGAAATTCTCCCAACTCTGTCAAGGAGAAAAAAGAGCCTGCCTTCTATTAAAACTTTCCTTATCCTTTCTATATAGTAAGGACTCCAGTTTCTCTCCACCTCTTTTGACTCTCCAAAACACACACCAAAAGAGTGAGAGCAGATGCTAACCTTTCTCGTTCTCCCAGTTTTATAAATGACAAGTGATGAAGAGAGTGGGTATTTTATCCAAGCTCACGGAACAAATAACAGCAGAATTAGGATGGCCTGTTTTTCCCAACTTGCATTCCTTTGCCATTATCAGTGGGTTATGCAGCCCCTGTACGGATCAGCTCATCAGGCTGAGTTACTTTTGCGGTCCTCTCGTAAGGAGATGGAGCATCTGAAGAGGATGCAGGCCTACGGAAGAGGTACTGAATTGTAAAATCTCTCACCGTTTCCGACTTGCGGTACAGTTGACATATCCACAGGAGAGACTTGCACTGTTTGATCGGGCTTGTTTGTTCTTCCCCGCAATCTGTAACAGCCAGCAGTTGTTTCCTTTCTGTCTTTGGAGATGCTGGAATGACATGGGGCTTTTCTCCAGTTATGCATTGGGCCAGACTCATCTTTTTTAATAATTAGGTTTTCATGCTTTGTTTCACTGTATTGATGTATTTTTAAAATGCATTAAAAAAGCAGCTTTCCAGCCATCCTAAAGGTTTAAGCCTTTGCTTCAGTTTGCTTAGTTCAGAGTAATGTTAGGTTATTCTGATTTTACACAGTATATCAAACCAAATTTGAAGTGTTATTTTAAGATGGGTATTGTAACTGAATAGGTTTAATGTTCCTTAACGGCATTTATAGCATTTCAGCGCGAAGATTTTGTGTAAGTAGCATTAATACAATGGTAGTTAATCATCTGATTGTCCATATTCTACAAAAATGGCATAATTTAGAAAATAGAATGAAGATTTGAGTATGAAGTGTCCAAATAGCATCTTTCTGATGTATGATTAAGGGATTGAATATGGAAAGAATACTTCTCAAGGGTACACCTCTGTCTGGGTGCTTTATATACATATATATCCTGCTAATACTGTAATGATTTTTTTTTTCCTACACAGTTTCACACTTTTTTGTGTGTGTATTGGCTGAGAGACACCAGTTCTTCAATGGAATATCCTTTCTGGAAGGTTTCACAGTTAAATTTTCCCAGCTAAGACATAGGCCACCGTATCTGGCTAGCTTTTTGACAATGTTGTTACTGCCCTGGCAAATAAATCTCATCCTGTAAACATTATTTGAAAAAGCTTCTAATTGTATTATAAATAAACAATAAGCTAAAGGAGAGATTTCTACTGGCACATACTGACCGTATTCTTCCACAAGGGCAAAGGAAATACAGAAAGTGCTAATATTTGAATGTGACTTAAATTAAAATTTAGAATCTTTTGGTACTGAAACAAATGCATGAGAACTATGGGGAAATCAAAGGTAAAACTGATCAGAGCAAAACCTGAATATTTTCCTCTTTTTCAGTTACCTTAAAATTCTGTGTTTCTAACATTGCTTTTTGTTCACTTAAGTAGTTTTAGTAAGAAAAAAGGTCTAGGCTTCATATATATTGGAAGAGATGATATTCTGTCCAAGTAAGAAGAATATATGTGGTACAGACATGTATGAAATATATAGTCTGAACATAAACTGAACATGAACATAAAAATTATTTGAAAACTGATGCAGTCTAAAGTAATGTTCAGAGTCTGATAGGGCAGGGCAATAGCGAAAGCATACCAGTGTTTAAATAGACATCTTGCAAATAGATTGAATCAAATGAATAAATAGACTGAATCAGATGTTTCACTATAAAATTGGGAGTGCTACTGTGAATCTATATTTGCAAATTTTATCTCTTAGCTAGTTTTAATTTGCTCAAAGAATTCACCAGATCAGATGATAGTTATTCAATTTATTATATTCCTATTAACTACATTATTGGAAATGAGCATGGTTTAAAAAAAAAAAAAACTTGCCAGGAGCAGAGATTGTGCATTACAAGATTATTTCAAGAAGCATTTCTTCATTTATTTTCCTAGTTTGTGCACTTAAATCATTACATTAAATTTAAAAAAATATTTTAATTTTTAATTTGCTTTGGGTTATTAGACATAAAACTGTCTAGAAAAAACAGTAAAATGGCTGGTCCTAATTGAGTTTGCAGAACTCTGTTTAGCAGTCTATACTGAGAAAACTTAACTGTATATACACTGTAACCTTAAGCCCTGGCTTCCTGTGTGATTTTTCTGTGCGCTAACATCTTTTTAATACCCACCCATCTTTAAAATAAGGACCATTCAGAATTGCGTGGTTGTTGCCTTGTGGATATTTTATGCAGCAAAACACTTGGAATAACAAACTGTTAATGGACCCAATTATTGGTATACAGTGGGATCATGTGCTTCCAAGTGATTTCCCTTACTAAGCCTAGACATCTGGTTCACTGTTGCCTCAAAAGCCCTGATCAGGACCAGACCCCTACTGAATACAGGCACACTGAATAATGCTTTTATTTTTGACCAAGATAATGGTATGAAAAACCAGTGAATAATGCAGTGGAAGAAAAGAGGGAGGATAAATGAATCTGATAATGAAATCCCATAGTTAGGCCTTCTACTTTCCTACTTGTTTCTATAGTTTTGAACCATTTCTTGAATTTGTTTGCGGGGAGGTTTAGTAGCATTATCTGTTCTGTTACATTGCTGTAGGAAAGAGATAGATACCGTTTTATTGGTGTGTGTGTATGTTTGCTTTCAATATCAGCCATAATAGTCCTCTTACAGAGACACATGGAATTTTGGGGGATACCTAATTAGATACTTATGGAAGTGCACATAAAATTATGATGCAAAACCAAAGAGTTTTTTTGGCAAAACTCACCTCTTTCTCTTTTATCCATTGCCACCTTCACTCCTAGTATCTACTTACTCCCAAATTACCTTTGCAAAGACAACAGACTTAAGAAATTTCAGCTTCAAGTGTTATTTTCTTTTAAAGGATTTTGGGGTGGGGAAGACAGAAGTGGAGGGTCTTAGAATTTAAAAAGCTTTATACTTGCAGCTAGCATTTTTAATACAATGCTGCAAATTCTCAACCTGCATAAGCTATAATTTGCTTTATCCTCAAGGGTGTAAGGAAATTCATATGTACAGCACATTTCTCTAGTTCAATAGCAGGCTTTCCTTTTAGTGTAAGTGGAATTTTTTTCTGTGTAGAATTACGCCCTGATAAAGCCTTCTTGAAGTGTGGAATACATATCATTAGCGTGTATGTGTTACTAGAGATTTGAAGCTGCCTTTCTTATTTTTTCAGCTCAGAAAAGTTGCTTTAAAGGTCAGTGTGGCTAGCTACTCTACCCAGTAGGTTTTCGTGCTGCCATTTTGCAGTTTTGAACAAGAGCTGTGCAGTGTGATGCTTTTTGTATACTTTTCCAGGCAACGTTAGTTATCAGAAGTGTTGTCTGTTACAAGAAGACTGTTTTAGCAAAGAAGTGGAGTTGTACTATTATGATATTTTTAGTTTCACTGTTCCTCTGCTGTGTTTTTATAACTGATGATTTCTCAAGAATCTGCAAATCAAAAGACAACCATTTTTCCCCAGTCAAGTAAATGTTGCCTTTGCTAGGAAAATTCCTGTTGCCTGGGAGCTTTTAGACAACCAAAACCATTGTGCAAAAGAGCAAAATGTAATTACTTTTCTCGGACAATATGTTGGCCTAAACTTAACAATAATTAACTGAACAGCACGTCTCACTGCAGGCTGCACATGAGAAGGTATTTCCTTCTGCTGCTTAATCATAAATCTTGCTGATTAGCAAAAACCTTTCATTTTGCCTATTGCTTTACTGAATTCCTCTTGTTTCTCTGTGCATTCCCATGTGGATCCCACGTCGTGCCTCGGACTTGTTACGTGTTGTTTTTCCAGCAGCACAATGCAGGCACACCGTGGAGTGGAAATCAAAGTGAGAGCTCCTCTTGCTTTGTTCAAAGGCATGTGTCTGCAAGCCTGTGCTGGGTTTCCTCTCCCACTTGAGTCTGGTGGGATGGCGAGACATGTGAACAGCGGGCATTCTCCCCACTGGTGCGTGGACCAGGGTTTTGGTTGAAGGCAGTACTTCATGTTTTTGTTGCCTTTCACTGGAGCCCTTAAAGCTTGAGCAAATGTGGAAGATTCTTCCACTTTCATGGATGGTAAAATAGTTTGGCACAGTGTGCTGTGCTGGGGTAAGTGGGGAGGAAAACCTGGGTCCTTTACTATTAGTCATCTGGCTGTTAGATAATCTTTTCTTATTTGAGCAGTCAGGACTGTTTTATCTAATTAGATATACACTTTAAGACAGAAAAAATTCTTCCAGAACACTCAATGTTATACATTCGAAAGGTTAGAAAATCAAACCTTGTTGTTTATGTTAAATACTGGATGCTTCCCAACTCCCGTCCTTCTCTTTCTTTTTTCCTCCTCCCCAACACCCTACTGTCATTACATTACTGCCTCTGTTTAATTTTTCATAGCCTGTGTGTAACACCACCACTTAGGACAGGAATGGGAAACTACTGCATTTTATCCTCTACTTTAAGGCAGTTTAGTCAGGTAAAACACGAGTCACCCAAGCAGCAGCTTTCTTAGTAGCTAAAGGTGTTTGTAATTTCATGTTCACAGTGCTGTTACAGAATGATCGCTAGAAAGAGTTTATATGCAAGTTTCCATATAATTTAAAGCATTGTGCTGCACGAAGAGAAGGTAGGGGAGAGGGTGGGATCTGGAAGTGAGTTTTTTTCCATGCTCCCTCCCTATTATGGACCAAAATCACTCTTCCTAAGGAGGTGCTGACCTGGGAGAGTATCAACAGGCTTCCCAAGTGAGCATTTATTTTGCTTCTTGTTTCCCTTCTTTCTGCCTGTGGACTCTGCTGCAATGAGAGCACAAAGACTGAATAATTTAGGCCTGATGTGTGATACCACGCAATAAAATGGTTTAGCACAGTACAGGTTTAAACTAATTTAGGCATAGTGTCTAGGGTACGTAAAACATACAAAAGGTGTGGGCTGAGAGGTAAGAACTACTGGAAAACACGAAAGCCACAGTACAACTTTCCTAACTTCTGTGTATTTTTCCACTCTGTCCCATGGAGCATCTACATTCTCAGAGTTGTAAATGGTATGGTACAAGGCATCTGTTTCTGCTTAGAGGGCTTTTTTCCTTTGCTGTGTCCATTTTTATGAATTTGATTTCAGATGAGGTATCATAAAATCATAGAATTTCTCAAGTTGGAAGGGACCTGTAAGGATCATAGAGTCCAACTCCCTGCTTCTTGCAGGACTACCTAAAACTAAACCATATGACTAAGAGTCTAGTCCAGATGTTTCTTGAACTCTGACAGGCTTGGTACTGTGACCACTTCCCTGGGGGCCCGTTCCTGTGGCCAACCACCCTCTCGGTGAGGAACCTTTTTGTAATGTCCAGTCTGAACTTCCTCTGATGCAGTGTCATACCGTTCCCATGTATATTCTAGAGCAACTGAATGCTTTGGCACCATTTGGTATTTGGCAACATTGGTATGAAAAGATGTCCTCTTTATATAACACAATGACAAGCACAAAAATGAAGCTCTGATTAGTTCAATTTAATTATTGGGTCTGCACCATTGTAGTGAAATGTATTGTATCAGCAGGGGATGATTAAATACCAGAAAAGAGCATAGTTAAATTATGTAAGTTATTTTTCAGTTACTTTAAAATTGACGTTTATTTTTCCTGCAAATAATTTGTTTAACATGGATAGCCTCTATTAATGAAGCTGTACTGATACTTCTTGACACTGCAGATGTGGGAACGTGATATGTGCATGGATGCACATAAAATGTTGTGGTCAAAGTGTAGTTTTGTTTACAGATGGTTTTTAACAAGTACAGCATGCAAATTTGAAAAGATTTGCAGAGACTGCATTCTGAGCATTTCTTTTCTTAATTCACTTAACCGCTTCCAGTATTCAGTTATCTGGATATCTTTCATTATCTGAGTATCTGAGACTCATTAGGTCCAGACTGCAGAAGGCATGTTAGTTATGCATGCTCCATGTGTTTAGTTGATTTAAAAATAAAAAATATCTACCCCATGACACAGGTTACAAATCTTTAACAATACAATTAATGTTCCTATCTAATACAGAAGAGATTATGCAGCTTGGTTAATACATTATCCAGGATGACTGACTTACGAAGTTGATTTAGAAATTGGTGACTTTAATAGGTGATTTTCTAGCATAGGCTCATTGTAAGATACTGCCACGAACGGAAAAGAAAGGAATCCTTGTAAAGAGGAGCTGAAATAAAGTGCAAGAATAACATGATGTAAGTCACCAGCAAAGGAAAAACAGACTTTTGAGAACTGTGGTGAGCAAAGAGGGGAATGGGAAGCTGTGATGTTTTCTCTTTGACGTGGAATACCTATCTGCAGGTTTTTCTGATGAGATACAAGGTAGCCAAGTACAGCGGTAAGGCAGTGCCATGCTCTCTGAGCCCTGTTTAAGAAAGGAGCATTATGGGCATGTGGCAGAACTGGAGCCTTGATTTTTTTTTTTTTTT
>VZTL01011269.1:0-27070 GCA_013400535.1 Scopus umbretta
AGTCCAGTCTTCAGGAATCCCAGACCTCTCAGACCAGAGAAAGTCAGGATCAAGGTAGACTTATCACCAGTAGAGGAGAATCTGGTTAGGGAGTATCTAATCAAGATGGACATACATAAGTCCCTGGTCCCTGATAGAAGGCACCCGCAAGTGCTGAGGGAGCTAGCCAATGGCACTGCTAGTCCACTCTCAATTATCTTTGCAAGGTCAGAGCAATCAGGAGAGGATACTGATGACTGGAAGAAAGCAAATGTCACACTTCTCTTCAAGGACAAGAAGGAGAATCCAGGGAACTTAAGACAGGTGAGCCTCACACCAGGCTCTGGGAAGGTAATGGAGCTATTCCTTGTGGAAGTAATTTTCAAACATATGAAGGAAAAGAAGTTGATTGAAAGTCATGAGCATGGATTTATGAAGGGAAATCAGGCCTGATCAACCTTTCTACAATGAGATGGCTGGCTTGGTGAATAAGGTGAGAGCAGCAGATGATTATCTCAACTTTAGTAAGGTGCCTTCAACCTCACCGATTCTGTGATTCACAGTGCAGGTGAAGTAAAGCTTTGGGGACACTGTCTTTAATTGTATCAAGTTACATATTTGAGGAAAGAGGTAAAGATGTCTGTTATGTCTTTTCTGCAAAACTGAAATGGAAGTGGAAAACTTTAAAGCTTTCCACAATTTGAGAACTATTTGTGAAAACAGAAAACCTTTTGCAGGATATCACTGAAGATTTTGTCGTGACTGTTCTTCGCAGATTTCTACCTGAAAACTCTAGCTTGCTTTGTGATATACCTAATTACAGACAGCATACATTTGGGTGCAGATCAAAGTCTAGCTTGAGGCACAGTCACAGCAGGTAGCTGCCATGGGCAGTGAAACAGTCAAGGCTCTGCAGCTTACTTCTCTTATACCAGTGCCCTGGAGTACCTGCCTGGCAGCTGTTGTTGCTGCCCCTGAGACAGGAGTTATAACAGGTTGAAAAGTGCTTTTCTGGAGAGATGCTCCATCAAGAAATCTCTGTCTTCATCCCTCTCCTTCCCTGACAGCAGCAGGAGCACAAGCCTGATTCCCCAAAGCTTTTCCCTCTTCTGCTTCTCCCCTCTCTGCTGTTTTCTCCAGCTTTTCTTTCCTGCATCAAGCCCAGACCACTGGGGAGCCTTTGGAGGACAGGCAGCTCTTCTCTTCCTCTACAGATCAACTCACCAAAAAATAAGCTAGTGTGGACACCTGTACACTACTCTGGGTGAAAGATCCAGATGCTGCCTTAACTCCAGTTCTATTGTTGCTGTTTTAAGGAACAAAGCAAATATTTTCCTTCACCCAGGCTTTAATTCTAGTCCACCATAAATTTTGACTATTTGAAGAAATTTAAAATATCAGGTTCTGGGATAGGAAAGATTTTGAGATTTCCCAGAAAAGCTGCATGCCATTCTTTGGCATTTTCAGTAGTAGTTATGCTATTTATGGCACGCCTCTTTACCATGTGACTACAACCCAGTCTGAAGGTTTATACTTTACATTTTAAGAGACACCCAAACCCTTTCTTTCCTGTTTCCTAGGAAACAGCCACCCAATCCCTTTCAGTTAAGCAGTGAACAGCTTAGTTTCCCTTATGCTGTTCATTACTTCAGAAAGCTAAAATGATCACCAATATTCAAATAGCCCTCCACAGAAGAAATATATCACTTTCAGAAAACAATACTTTGAAAACTATAATGATCATTGCCTCCTTCAGAAATAAATGACTTTTTTTTTTCCCTTTCACCACCTTAGAAGTAGAACTGTCCAGAACATTTTCAGTAAAGCATGTTAGTCTCTCAAAACTAACATGTTTCTTTGGGTTCTGTTAGCTTTGATGAAATTTTTAGAGGAAGAGACAAAGGAGACTTCCAATGCTTCATGGTCTTCTCGTGACAACAGTTATTGTGCTGGATACAAAGTCATCAGGGATGAATCTGATTAATGTGGGTTTTCACTCAACATTTTCATTGGAAGATCCAACCTCAAATTACAGTCTATGTATCTACAGACAAAAGAAGATGCGGAAGAAAAGAAAAAAAAAAAAAAAAAAAACAAGAGAAAAACAACATCCACAACATCCCTATCTATCCTCCTGCTGAGCAAT
The DNA here is from genome assembly GCA_013400535.1 of Scopus umbretta. Classification (NCBI taxonomy): domain Eukaryota; kingdom Metazoa; phylum Chordata; class Aves; order Pelecaniformes; family Scopidae; genus Scopus; species Scopus umbretta. The sequence continues at coordinate 2,126 of VZTL01011269.1, forward strand.
TTTTCTTTTGCCTCTAGCAAAAAGTGCTCAACATGTGCCAGCACGACTTGCCAATCATAGATGCCATGAAAAAGGGAAGATCAGTAGCGTAAATTTTCATAACAGTGAGGCATTCAATTCATATTTGGCCTCATTGCTTTCTAAGATTTCAGGTGGGCTTGGAACCTATTCCTTCCTGACAAGTCATCATCTCTAAATAGGAGAGCCTAAGTCAGCATTGCTGATACTCCTAAATACAGCATCTCTCACTGCAGACATAGCTTCTCTTTGCTCTGTTTACTTGCTTTAACTTGGTGCTATTTCTCCCTTAAATATCTTGTGATGGCATAAAATTGTCAGTGCTCCATGACTTCATGTAAAATAAAGTTAGCACTCTGTATTTTATAGCACCCCACTCCTCCCATTCCCAACTGTGTACCCAACATCCAGAAAAACCTTTTTTGCACCAAATCCGTGAAAAATGATACATTTATAGTGCATATGTAGGAGAAAGAGAAGATAATTAGCTTTTCATCTACTTTCCATATCAATTCTGAAAGAACAGGAAGTCACCTATTCTTTTTCTCCATTCTTTTGTCATTCTTTTGTCATCATCTCCTACTATTTCTTATTTCTCTGTTTCTGGTTCAAAAAACTGGTTAATCTTGACTTTACTTATATTTCACTTTTTTGTCATGCTGTCTCCTACACACAGAAAACTACTGTGTGGATCTACCTTCTCTTCCTTTAGGGTCTTTATCAAGACTCACTTTTATCACAATAAGAATTAGCCTGAAGAGAGCTGATTCTTTCAGAATGAGACATGTCCTCCTACACACTTTATTGTTGTTAATTTCATTTGCATAGTGATCAGGGAATGGCAAAGGCTGTCAGAGTACATGTTGATATCAAAACATTCTGGATAAATAGCAGTCTGGATAAATTGCTAGCAATAATTTAGGTGTTTTGGGTGTGGTTTTGTACCATTAATTCTAAGTAAATATGAGGGGCCTCCCTGAGTGCTTCTGATGAGCTCTCCTTATGGATGTAAATGGTAAGAAAAATTTGCAAAGTGAAAATTATGACTAAGGGCTGGCAGGGTCCCAGTTAATGGACAGAATTTATGCAGTGTGGAGGGTTTATTTTAGAAACAGAGATAGCTTAGCAATGACAATTCTTTATAAGTGAGTAATATCACATTTGGAAACATTCAATAGCTGACTCAACAAACTCCATTAAAAGAAATAAAGGGAAAAATAGCATTATTTCTCTGCTCATCAGTGTCTACTTTATTCACTAGACCATGTCACTTTTTCTATATTAAATCATTCCCTTTTCTTACAAGACAATAAATCACCATTAATAATGATTAGACATCACTCTGCAAAGGTTAGAAACCCAGCCTGGTTGGGAATGCAGATGAAATTTCTCCTAGAAAATACCACTTACTCCACTGGAATGGCATCAAATTAACCCAAGGATAAGGGGGATTCAGTGACAGTTAGGCTGGAATAGCAATTATAGAAGCAAAGCCTCTACAATGCCAAACAAGTGATGGTTGTTTTGACTGTGCAGAAATGAAGGAACATTTTTAGAGAATTCTGGTTTAGTAAATTGTGTGTCCATCACCTTACCTAGGAAAATTGGTACTGCACTAGCAAATAGATGAAGTAGAAGTATTTGAAAGAGAAATGAAATTAAAAAGAAGAGGGGACTGTAAACTCCAAGAGTTTTGATTATGGTTAGATTAAGCGAAACTACTTAAGTGAACACAGTTTGTTGTGTTCCAGCTAAGCGTGGGATCCTTTCTAGTGCAAAGGGATTAAGTCTATCCTGAAGCCATATGTATGGAGCAAAGCACCATGGGATGCTGAATCCTATTTCATTATAAGGACCAAGAAGAAGAATTGAAAGGAAAAATCACAGTTTTTCAGCCAACTATTTGCTAATTCTCTCATTGTGCAGAGGCCAGTTACCTCTCTGAACACAGTCCCTAAACAACAATGTGCTACAGGTGAGAAATGATCCACAGGCTGAGTGGTTCAGAGTTGGCCAGCACTGACAAGCTGTGTCTGCCAGCAATGCTTTTAGGAATGGTTTTAAAAATCATCAGGAAAAGAGGTCACTTTTTCTCTCTCACACACATGAATCACCATAACTGCAGAATTTATTTCAGTCCAAGATTTTCCTTGTTCAACAGAGCCATGGGAATCAACAGGAGCACTCACAAAGTAAGATGCAAACAGTAGGTGGGAGAAAATTAATGAGGAGTTTCTCCAAAGTAATTTATGCTGGAAACCAGACAGGTGAAATGTGGCTGGTATCAAAGTGTGTTTTAGGCCCTGACCCAATTTTCAAAGCCCTCAGGGAACAACAGGCTGGAAGACATCTTTAAGGACACTGAGGCCAGTTTGCTGATATCACAAGCAACTGTATCATATAACAAATTTCTCAAGTTTTATCTTCAGCTGAGGATTTTTTTTTTCCAGGTCATTATTCTAACTAGCAGGTTTTGTAACATTCTCATTTTATCTGACATTCGGAAACTTTCTTCTGTTCATCAGCTTAAAGCTATTCCCTGGTGAGCTTGTATCCATTTTGTAAAATTTCAATGTTACCCATTAATTTAAATAAGCTGTACATTTTTTTTTCTTTATAACCTGGTTTATTCACATCAAATGCAAGAATATCTATGCCACTTCACTTCTCTTGCGCTTATAAGTCTCTCTGGCCAAAATTCAGAATAGTAAAGATAAACATATGTTTAAAGCTGAGCTCATGCTTATATGCTTTCAAAAACAAAGGCCTTACCTTTCTAATAGCAAATGAAAAAGTTGCCAGAATCGCTACTGACTTCTGTGTCTTCCATGTTCTGCTGGATTAAGGTCATCTCTGTGTATTATTTCAGCAACACAAGAGAAATGGATTTGTAAGCAGTCTGGCCCTTACAAAAACAAACAAAACTGCCACATACCAATTAAAATAAATTTTATGAGTTTCCTGCTGCAATTATTTCAGGTGCTTTGTTTCCATATGCGAACTCAACTGTTAATCAGCCACTCATTAATCTTAACTATCTCTGTATGTCATCTCCATGCATCCTAAAGAGATAACTACACAAGCTAAATTGAAATGTAATAGATTTAGGTTATCTGTTTCTTGTAAAATTAAATAAAATTAAACCTAGTGTGCCAGTTTACACATGTGCATATAAATGAGTATGGAGGGCAAGAAGCTCACATGAAACTGTTGGAGCTAAACCCACTCAACAGCTGTCCAAATTCTGAATATGCCTAAATTTACAAATTGCCTGTGCTTTTAGTCAGCTCCAGTATCTCTACAATTCTTGGTGGAGCCACGAAAGACAAATTTTCCTCTGAATAGAAGAAGATGGTGCAAATGTGTGAGGACTTTAAATGTCTCTTACAGCTCAGTAGCTGTTGCTCTATCTACTTCTTGATTTTTGTATCAGTGAAGTCCACCCGTAGATCTGAAGTAGCTTCACCTCAGCAGGTCTACTTGTAGCCCCTGGGTGCAGACCTGCAGAGCTCTCCGTTAGACCTTGGGACAATCGAAAAGCAAAGTGTAAAATCAACCATGTCCCTGCTCCCTTTTGTGGTAGCAGCATTGTAGTTCATAAGGGGAAAAAGCAGAGCACAATAGTGGAGCTACAGCAGCAATTTTACAGGGTTTCTTTATCTATAAAAGCCATGATGTACAGTTCCCTAAAACTTTGCCTCTCTGGTGTCTTAGTCTGAAACTGATGGGTTTTTTTTTTTCTTCTCTGGTCTCTGTTCTATATACATTCATGCATCCAGGGTTACAAGCTGTTCAGCAATGTTTTTTGTAAAATTAGCTGTGAGTCACAGGGATATGACAGCACTGGCAAAAGAAGAAGTGTATTCAAGACAAAAAGCAAATACAGCTGTAAAGTACAGCCAGTGGGAGAAAATCAAGGAGAAATTACATTGGTTTAAAATGAGAAAAAAAAAATGTGCATTTAAAATTAGAAATGTGAATTAGAATATCCATCTGAACTTAAATCTCTAGAAGTTTAAGCACAGGTGTTCCTTTTTACAGCAAACTTTACAAAACTGTTGTACAATCTCCATGGAAACTGCACTGATGGTGGGCTTGTTTCTCCTCCCTTGCGATGTGGGATCCCAGCCTGCCATCCATGTGGAAGTACAGAGGAAATGTTTCCCTTTCCACCACTGCCAGCTGCTATTACACATTCACTCTTCATATACACTGCTATACATACTGGCTCTCCACTTTATTTGTATTAAATCAGCAAAGTAACACTGGTATCAGATGAGTATACAGAGAAGCCAGCCTATCCATTCGCAAAGGTAGCAGGGACTGAAATGATCATCTCATCCAGCTTCCTAATTGTAGCTGTCAATTTTCCATGTGGCATACATTATAAATAAACCACCTGGAAACTCACTTTGAAAGCAAAAACAGACACTAAAAATCAGACGCAATCCCCTTGAGTGAGGATATCAAAAGGATTTAAATTATATCCAGTTTAGATTGTAACTTTTGATAAAGTACCTCTGGGAAATTTATGTAAACATGTTAATATTTTAAAAGTTAAAAAAAGGTACATTGTATTGCTTGAAATTATTAAAACACCCAAACCACCTGTGGTAACAGTCTGTATTTTCTATCACTTACTTATTACTTGCATAATATACAAAAGAAATTGTTGAAAGTATCTAACATGACTGGCCTCATGATAATTAAAAAAGCTTTGAGAAATGAAATTGCAGGATGGTGGCTTGGTGACTAAATTGGTTTGCAGTTTTCAAAAAAACAAATGCAAAAAAATCCAGAAGAATCAGGTAGAGTGAAAAATGTTTATCTTTCTAGAAGAAAGGAAGAAAACATCCCCATTAATAATCTGATTAGCTTGAACACTCTAACAGAGAGCTGTTCTGACTCATCCTCTGCAGAAGTGCTGTATCACTGAGATTAGCAAGAGTAAGGAAGCGGTTTTCTGATTGAATTAAAGAAAATTGCATCATTATTAGAGTGGCAAACCACTTAAGGCAAATTATTTTAGAATTTTCTAATGTATTCCATTTTCTCTGACACACAGGATCAGATTACTTTTTTCATGAAATGTGGCACATGAAAATGTTTTTAGCTAGAGTATTGACATGTTTGGGTAGCTTTTCTCCCTGTTTTTTAAGCACATATATCATCACAGGCTCTGATTATCCCAGGCCATATTCTGAAGGCAATGGTCTACAGGACAGAAGAGTTTTGCAATGCTTGAGTCTGTAAATCCAAGGCAGAAAACCTGGCCTTTTTGACATAAAGGGTAAGAGTTTCTAAAGGAAGTCTTCTGATTTTTGTAACCTCAGATCAATGCTGCCGTCATGGAGCCAGCAAGACACATACTGTTCACTTCAGTAAGAGCAAAGCTACAGCAGCTTTAGATATGTCTAGACTTTCTTTTCACTGCAGACTATGCTGAATAACCAGCCAGCCAGCAAATCTGCTAGATGCCAACCTCAAGAGCACATGAATCTCCATTGACCTGAATACGGCTTGATGCTTAGTCCCCTAATATCACAGGCATGGATAGAAGACGTATCGCTGAGCAGCTCAGTTTCCAAGCCATCCATGGAGACCTGTTGAGGCAGGATGGTGAGAAATCAGCAGAGCACACTCATGTGCACGTCCCAGAGACTGTGCAGGCACAGTTTAATAGACCTAAAAATGAGCCCCTTTGTTGCTCCAACAAACATCATATGGATCTGCATCTTTCGATTAGCAGGTTGTTCCTCATCTGGGAATACAGTAGGGTTTGCCCGGCAATTTCTTCTAAGGAAAATAATATACCTACATACTCACTTTTTGCCACTGGAAAAAGTAATTGTTTTATTAATAACATGTTAATGTATTAAATTTGACCTAATTAAATTGAATTAAAAAAATCCATTTTCTCTATTTGTTCCCTTCCCTTTTCTTCTCCTGTGTTCCATAAATACTTGTGCAAACCCTAAAACATTAAAATAAATACATTGTCATTTGCGGAAAAGAGATTTACCATTATTATAACATATTATTTATATTTATATTTATATGGTTACTTGTTATTGTATTAATAGTAATAATAATACACTCTACTAGAACATTTTCAAAAAAATTGAAAACACCCTTGATTTCTCAAGTTTAACACTTTCACTTCAACATTACTGTTTTTATATGTTTAATACGATTTCTGTTCTAAAGCTAAAGGAGGAGATTCTCAGTCACAACCCATGACCGTACTGTGATTGTTGGTGTATCAAAAGAAAAAAACAAGACCTGGCAGCCTATGTGTTGAACAAACTGAATTCTGAACAGTTTTTCTTTTTTGAGCAAATAAAGATTAAGGGCATGGGCATCATAATTCCCATTCAGCTTTGTACTTCCACATTTTTGGTGTGCTCAGTTCCATAGATTTGGTCCATATGTAACAGCTGAGCCTGCATTTATAATGTGGTACTTCTAGTCAGGATTAGAGGAAAAAGCAGGTGGAAGTCATGTATATGAAATATGAAGAAGCAAAGACATGAAAATGCAATTCAGTCTTACCTATGTAACAAAAGGATTCAACAGAGAAAGGTGTATGACTCTTTCCACGTGATTTTATAGAGCTTCCAGGTCCAGAACCCTTTTTCAAATTATTTAGGTTTTCTTGAGTAACCTGTTCCCCATATCATAGTCCATGGGGAGTAAAAAGGACTATTCAGGGTTGAAACCAAACCAAGTCACAGCCACTTTCTAAGTTAAGTGGAAATTACATAAAAAGTAAATATGTTACACAAAAGTCACAGTAAGACTAATGAATTTATCAAATTGTACAACTTCATTCCAGACTAAATTAAAAGGAACCCAGTCCAACCTCATGCTTCCTTAAGTGTCAGTAGAATAATACACAGTTTCACATTGAATTGATGCTGTTACTGCAAGTGACAGTCACAAGCTGGAAGCAAAGTTTTCCATTGAGTCTTATGTTAACTTGAATGTTAAAGAAACAAATCAAGCAAACTGAAAAAAAAAAAAAAAGATCAGAAATTGTCATAGCCTTCACCCTAGGTGAAGGATAAGTACAGACTTGTACAAATTCTGCTCCCCAGCACTTGATAAGTAATTAGAAACATTCTGGAGGTATTTAAGCAATGACATTTGCACAGACCACTGGGATCATGCACCCTTTCTGTTTAACAGAGAGAAACTTTATCTCTAAAAGCTCCCTTATTTCAGAGCATTCAGAACTATAGGGCATGACTTAACAGATTGCTTACCTAGCTTGTACTCTGTAAACCAAAGCCTCAAAAATCTATGTCAGTATTTGGTCTAACAGTAAATACACAGAATCCAAGCAGAAAAAAACTGCTGAAACCAGTCAAAGAAAGTGTATTATGGATTAGTTTTCGCTTTACTTCTGGACAAAAATGACTTCTTAACAGGATTGGAAATGTTCTTCAAAATTCCTAAGGTTTTGCAGAATTAAAATTGACTTTTAAGGTGGTGTTCTTTGTCACAGAAACAAGTTCTTGTGGGGTTTTTTCCTACATTTACATCAAATTAAAATTGTGCAATTAGATAATTCTAAAAAAAGAAAAAAAATTTTCTTGCAAAAAAGCTTCAAGATTTTCAAGCTCTTCTTTTTTCTTTGAAATCTTTCAAAGTTAGTAGAATACGTATCTGAATTTCCACTAATCAGGAGATTACAGAGATAATGGGAGGAAATGCCGTGGTGTGTTGTTCTCCTCTGGTACCTCTCCTCTTATCAGCAATGTTTGCTTACTCACCACGGTTAAACTTAACACTGACTGTTGTGGTTTAACCCAGCAGGCAGGTAGACACCACACGGCCGCTCGCTCACTCTCCCCCTCCCCAGTGGGATGGGGTAGAGAATCAGGAAAAAAAAAAAAAGTAAAATTTGTGAGTGTCCTGGTTTCAGCTTAATTCACAGTTCGTTTTCTTCCTAGTAGCTGCTATAGTGCTGTNTCCCCAGCCAATTCCCCCAGGAATTGCCCTTTGGACAGGTTGGGTCAGCTGTCCTGGCTGTGCCCCCTCCCAGCTCCTTGTGCCCCTGGCAGAGCATGGGAAGCTGAAAAGTCCTTGACCAGTGTCAGCACTGCTCAGCAACAACTAAACCATCAGTGTGTTATCAGCATTGTTCTCATACTAAATCCAAACCACAGCACTGTGCCAGCTACTAGGAAGAAAATTAACTCTATCCCAGCTGAAACCAGGACACTGACTCAGGAAAAATGAGACGTGATTGAAATCACAAACATTTTCAGTGCTGAAAAGGATTGAGATCTTTACAATGACATTTAACCAAGTTGTTTTAATATTGGCAAATGTAAATCTCCATAAGTTGGTCTGGCAAACGGTAACAACACACACATTTTTAAAAATTAAGTGCTATTCAAATTGGTTGTCTGATGTGCAGTCATACTATATATCAGCTCTGTCATGTATGACAGCACATTTACAGCCTACGATGGGTTGAGAATTTGAGGAATTCTGGAAATGGAAAGAACGTAAACATTTTTAATTTCAAAAGAGATTGCTTTCATTCAATTCACTGTCTGTGGCTGGACACCAGCAACCATGGAGGAAAGCATGTTATATACCCTCAGTTTCTTGGACTGCTATTCAAATTGCCTTTAGGCAAGTGAAACCTTCACAAGATACTGAGTTTTCCAGTCCCTCTAACACCATCTCCCTGCCGAGACATGCATCCATGATAATAATTTGGAAGAAATAGAGAGTCCACTGGTTTTTATTCCATTTTGGAATTTCTAACTGCTAAATCTGTTTGCTGTACCACTCCGGAAATACTGACCCATTGTCTCCTGGGACCAAGCCAAGCCACAACTAACAACAAAAATTCTGGTCTTAAAAAATGTTGATTTCATAGGCCCTCTAGAAGACCAAAAAGAAGACCTTTCATCTCTGGGTACTTCTTGTTTAGTTGTCTTTTCTCATTACTTTCCTAACTAACATGAACAGCCAGGATCATTTCTGCAAACAGCTGTGAGGGTAAGATGTTGTTGGGTACCTTTGGGAGCTCTTTTGTGAGCTATTACCACTGCTAACTGCGGGATGTATAATGTCCCTGACTTAGTAAAATTCACATAAATTAAGGTGAAAAAGAGACAGATCCTCTTACAAGCCACAAGAAAATATATTTCATCAAGAGTTTTATTTCAATGTAAATGATAAGAGAAAGATTACGGACTAAATAGTACTAAGGAGTCAAATCCAGGGAAGTCAAGTGGAGTCCTGTTCAAACTGGATCAATCCTAAAATAAATAACAGTAAGGAATAGAAAAAATCCATTGACCACCTTCTCCACACAAACATTCTGTCAGCAGGCAACACGCTTTATCAGGCTCTATAAACAGTGAGAAACATTCACTGTCAGTATGATCCTGGTTCATACTGTAGTCAACTAAGCTCAAATTTTGTATGTATTTGTGTTTCTCTCATCCTATATGTCATCTTTTCAGAACAGCTGTTATCTCTTGTGGTTTTCAAGAGTTAAAATAAAAGTGTGTTTCATTAGTGAGAAAGCAATATTGCTTATATGTTGCATATAATACTGAGGGGTTTATTCCTTGCCTCCCAAAGAGGGATTAAAAGTTGCAATACACATAAATGACATCATAACTTAAAAGTTTCTTGAACTACCAAAAATGTTCCTAGAGAATGTTGGCATAAGCATTTCAGTGTGTGATGTGTATTCATTTGCATAAATCAGTAATCTCAAACAAATTGATGATATGCATTTGTGAATATTTGTGTTCATATAGAGGAGCTAGCAACAACCCATTTTCCTTTTAAAAAGTTATTGACTCTATCATCCCATTTTGAAGAGGGACAGCAATTGGAATTGTGTCTTTATGAGGTGATTTTTGGCATGCAAAGCACAAGATTTAAATGTGTTAGCTCATCACTTAAGCCATCCAGAGAATTTCTGGTGTTAAATATTAGGATTCTTCTTTAAATACCAGTGACATTAGCAACCAGAATGTGTGGAAGTTAAGAATCAGGCAGGGAATGTGAAAGATACATTCAGTAGATTCAGACTAGATAAAAGGAAGAAATTTTTTACAATGAGGGTGGTGAACCACTGGCACAGGTTGCCCAGAGAGGCGGTAGATGCCCCATCCCTGGGAACCTTCAAGGTTAGGTTGGACAGGGCTCTGAGCAACCTGGTCTAGTTGAAGATGCCCAGGGGAGTGGTGGAGTCACCATCCCTGGAGGTGTTCAAAAAACGTCTAGATGTGGTACTTCAAGGCATGGTCTAGCAGGCATGGTGGTTTGGGGTTTTTGTTTGTTTGTTTGTTTGTTGTTTGTTTTGTGGGTTTGGGTTTTGGGTTTTTGGGGGGTTTTGTTTGTTGGTTTGTTTGGGGTTTTTTTGGGGGGAGGGGAGGGGTTGATGGTTGGACTAGATGATCTCAGAGGTCTTTTCCAACCTTAAAAATTCTATGATTCTATGATTCTATGTCCCTGTGCATTGCAGGGGGGTTGGGCTAGATGACCTTCAAAGGTCCCTTCCAACCCAAACCAGTCTATGATTCTGTGATTCTGTGAAAGACGAATCATTAGACAAGCAAGTCTAGATCTTTGTCTGCAAGCCCATAATATTTTAAAACCTTTCCAAACAGCTATAGGCTTAAAAGGATGAATTAAAAAGTGGGAGCACCTTCATGTCATTCTCCCTCTTTTCTCTTTTTCCACTCATCAGCACTTCCCCAACATTTTGTGCACATTCTTGGTTACAAGATACAGTACTGCCCCTTTTCCAACCACCTGTCAGCTGAATACAGCCTCTCTGGCACACTGACAAACCCAGCTGAGCTAGATGCTGTCACGACTGTTATTTCAAAGGTGTTCCCAACAAAAGCATGCTCCATCATAGACTCTCAGAAAACTTGGAGCTCAGCAGAGTATTTACTCAGTTTTTCAGTGAATTTTGCTACGCGGGCTGAATTTGTACTAGTAGCAATATAGCCACAATAGTGTTATTCAAAGTACAGACAGAGAACAGCCATGGTAGACTGGGGTTTGTCCAGATGACACAGTGCAGTACCATATAAGCATATTCACAGTAGCTCTGAGAAGGATAATGTAGATGGCAGGGGTGACATTACCTGCGTTAGAGTGATCCTGGCTAATACGTCTTGATCCTCAATCTCAACTTTGCCAGGGTTTATGCTGTATTGTTCCATCTTTTTAATGAGAATGATTGATCTGCTCTTCTGCGCAAATTCACAGTATCACTTTGCCTTTGCATTCAGGTCGACTTTTCTAAACCATGCTCTAAGCCTGTTGTTTTTCCTTCTATTTTCTTTTCAGCACATTCTTAGAGCTGTACCCAGAACACTTGGCTACCAGCAGTCTTTTTCTAAAATTCTGTTTATATCATCAACTGCTATCACTAACATTTCTAGACAAAGACTTATATAGAGATCTATTTAATAGAAAATTTTATGTTTCTTTTTAAAACTTTTTTTAGCAGGAAGAATTTGAAAACTAAGACAAATAATGGTGCTTTGTGACCCAGTGAATCATTGCATTTTGTTATGTGGTACTGCTTTAAGCATGCTCACTGAACAGAATTAATAATGCTTGACTGTTAAGTTAGTTCAGGTGAATAAGAATACCTTTTATTCAATTAACAGTGAATAATTCCCTAGATGATATAATTTTTCATCATCTGTTGAATCCAAGGCTATTTCCCTGAAATGGAAAGTCTTCCTAATATGTTAATTACAGTTTAAAAACATTCAGCTTTTTCATTGGAATATTCTGAAAGCTCACTTTTAGAAATAACATTTTTAAGCATTATTAATACACTTATTTTTCATCCTGTAGAATGGGAATGTTATTTCTATGAGTAATCAGCTTTGTCTTACAGTGTATTTTTGACAGGGTTTACTGTAGGAGTTAAGGTTTTTTATATATTATTTCCCTGTTTCAAGTTGTAATTTCCTTGGTTAATTTTGGGTGGCTTTCCCTGATATACAAGAAAAAATAATATGTTGAAAAAATGAAAGAAAACCTTCTTTTGTTGCTCCCTCAAATAACTATAACCAGTAATTCCATCTCTTTATTTGATTTTATAAGCTGTTTATATTTTGAATTATGATTAATTAATAATTCCATCTATTTCCTCACATTTTCAATCTTAGAAAGCAGTTGGTACCCCACATCATGAAAGTCATTCTTTCACTGGACAGTATAACTTTGATGAAGTAACTTTATACTCCACATCAGGGCTCTGTCAACACTTTCTGGATAACAGAAAGCCTCTGTTTCTGGTTCCTGATAGTCTTCACAAAGGAGGGAGAATTCATATGTTTACAAGGTGGGCAATATCGACCCGTTACTCTTAAGTCCTATTTGATGCAATGCATCGGAGTGGCTTTTTATGAAAGGGTAGAACTCATCACCAGCTCCTTTTGTGCACCTGCTTGCTATATTGTACATAGCAGAAGCAACCTTCCGTATGTCAGCAACACCTCTAATATCAGTGCCAGCTATCTGATGACAGAATAAAGATCAGCTCAGTGAAGGGTGAAGGATGACAAGGCAGAGAGTCCAACAGGCCCTCTAGTTTAGACAGTGGTAAAAAGCAGTAAATCAAGAGAGAAACAGGGGATTCCCAGGAGTAAAGAAAAACCTTGAAAGATCTTTGTTTCCAGAGCTTGGAGTTCAAGGCTCAGGGGCTAACAGTTTTGAGGACAAAATTTTAGCAGGTAAAATTATACAAAGTATCTCTGAGAGAACCTGTGTTACAATGAGGATTCAACATTGTGAGCTTCTTCTAAAGCCAATAAGAAAGGTGTCACTGAAATCAATAGCAACTCAATTCAAGTTTTTCAGATTTATTTTTTAAATTATCCAACTCCCTCCTTTCCCATCCTCCCACTGGAAACCTTTTCTGAAAGTCTTTGCAGAGGTGGTACCGCTTAATCAACTTCCTTTACTTCTGGATGTGCCCTGCCAGGTGGAGACTCACTGCTTGCTTCCTTAGTAATAAGTTCCATCCCAAGTGATGTCTGTGGGCAAACTGCCATGTTAGTTTGTGCTTTTGGCAAGTTGGTTCTTTTTTTTCAGTTCTGGCTCATATAGTGGCATGTTGCACAAGTTCTGCAGACAGACCTTTGGTGCATGTTTTGCTGCAGTTTTCCACTAGCACAGAAGTACATAATCAAAGCCCTGTAATTGGCAACTCCACCAGAATCTGCGACTATCACCACAGGCCCATTTATCAATCCTTCTATTGCTTTCAGACTTTCTTTTTACTACTAGAAGCTGATGGCTTCCATATTTCTGAAACACCTTTAAAACTGAGAATAAATTAATCTGAAAGGAGGAAGGCGGGGGAGGGGAGAAGCAGGAAGAAACTTAAAGGAAAATAAAAGAAGGCAGAAAATCTGACAAAACTATAAGTGTGAAAAGGTAATTTATCCAGCTTTGTTATTGGCCTCAAGTCTATAATTCCCTGGACAATTCTTTCTTAAAAAAAAAAACAACAAACAAACAAACAAAAAAAAACCCCAAAACAACAACAACAAAACCCCTTGCTTTCCTAAAGAAACAAAGCTTAAGTGGTTTGCCCATTCACCTAACACTTTTTACAAAATTGGATCAAAGCCAGGGTGTTGCAAAAATGCTAAATGTGGAACAGAGTTGAAAAAATCAGTGGCTAGGGAGAAAGGAGGAAAATATATTGAAATAAATGTTACAGGATGTTTGCAGTAGCTCTTGGATAGGTGTGACCCACACCTGTGTAGTCTTCTCCCTGTCTTCTGCCTAACTGGTACGAGGAAACAGAAGGGAGATGAAGTACTGTGGCAGGTTTATGAAATAAAACTGAAAACGATGCAGCTGGAGAGCACCGTTGCAGAAATTGCCCTGGAGGTCCAGGTGGACAACAACTTAACCGTAAGCCAGCAATTGCCAGCAGCCTCCTCGGCTGCATTAGGAGGAGTGCTGAAGCAGGTCGAGGGAGGTGGTCCACCCCCTCTGCTCAGCACTGGTGAGACATGTCTGGAGTACTAGGTCATGTTCTGGGCTCACCAGTACATGGACTTACTGGAACAAATGCAGTGAATAGCTACAAAGATGATTAAGGACTTGGTGTGTCTGTCATATGAGGAGAGGCTTAGCGAGCAGGAGTTGTTCAACCTGGAGCAGACAAGGCTCAGGGGTGATTTTATCAATGTGTATAAAGACCTGATGGTGGGATAAAGCTGCAGCCAGACCCATCTTAGTGGAGCTCAGTGAAAGGACAAAAAGAAATGGACAAAAGTTGAAATACAATGAATTTTGTTCAAACATAAAGAAAAATTCTTACTGTGAGGATGATCAAACACTGGAACAGCTTTGCCCAGAGAGGATGTGGAGTTTCCTGTCTCAGACATATTCAGAACCCAAATGGACACAGTCCTGTGCAATCTGTCCTAGGCAACCCTGCTTAAAGCAGGAGGATTGCACTAGAAGATCTTCAGATGTCCCTTTTGAATGGAAAGATTCTGTGATTTTGTGGGTTTTCTTCATGGGCGAGATGCCAAAGGCTGAATTTGGAAATCATTAAATTTATTGCAAGCAGTTGATCTTAAGAATTGGGGCATAGATACCCAGAAAACAAGACTTTACCAGTTCAGAGGTTAAAGGACAATTTGATTAGAAATGTAAATGAAGTTTGGATGGAAGTCACCATATCACTTAGCTTGGCACTTTCAGTTCAGCAACAAAGGTTCCAAAGAGCAGTGGAGAGAAGCTTTAGTCAAGGAACTACTCAGCTGGAAACAAGAATGGTTCCTTAACACTTCACTACTCATTACTGCCTTCTGGAATGTTGATACTGGAGGTGGCCAAGATCATCTGAAGTGCCCTTAGCCTTAGGATATTAGCAGTTTCCCGAATTGTTTCTAGGATGTGTTAGAATTTAAAGTATTTCTACAGCCTTTCTTTATTGCTCTGGTCTTCTTGCTACCTGGAAGCTAGAAGAGCAGCTATGTGTCTTAGATGAGCAACAACCATCTTTTATCCTGAACATTTCCAAAGTATAATGGGTGCAAAACAGCTGTTTCCTGAGTATTTGCTTTTCTAAAAAATAGCAGTAATAATGTATCCTTTTCAAAAACAATTAGCTATTTGGGGAATTGGTGGTTTCTATATTTAAGTTGTTGAAGCAAGTCCATTGTGATTTGCGGAGAGCAGAACATTACACGTTCTGGTAGCTAAATAATAGGATCTGTACACTGGGGACTTTTCTGTCTGTCCCCATGCACAGATGTTCTCATGACAGGAATCATAGGGGGATAAAAATCATCTGTTTCACGGGAACACCAAGAAATGAATAGGCACAAAGACCTGAAAAGCAATGTTCCTAGATCAAGATAATGACTCATTGACAGAACTGCATTTTGGGGAGAAAAAAGTGGTAACTTGGAGTATTTCTGTCCAGGGATTAGAATGTCCTTGGTTCTGTTCCCAGGGCTGACACTAGCCTTCTGGATGACTGTCAGTCACTTTGTAACTATATGTCCCCGTTTCCAATTTTACAAATTATTCTAGTTCTTTGTAACACACTCATTGAGATCTGCTGACAAAGTCCTTTTATTGTTAGTAATAATTGCAGAGCCCATATTATCATCTTGTGCATGTGCAAAATTGCCATACCTCACTGAATGACAAGTTTTTGTCTAGTACTGCATGTAGTAACTTTCCCTGAATGTATTACCATGTCTTCCTGTTGATCTACCTCTGTCATTATCTCAGTGTTTAATTCATGAGGGCCTAATTATGAAAACCTTTATTTCAGTTTATGAGAAAAATAAGTGTTTTCTCTGATGATGGAGACCTTAGATTTGGTTTCTACTTATAAGTATTTTGAGGGTCATCATGGTTCATTAGAGAGGTTTGTATTAGAGAAATGCCAACGTATTTTATCCTAGTTAGATCTTCTGTACCCTTCAAAATCACTACAGTTCTCACCTCACAGTCTGGCTCTTGAGATGTTTTATTTGTCCTGCTTTTGGCAAGACTAAAACCTGATGATCAGATCAAAAGAATAAATAAGTAAACTAGGAATGGTACAGACACTGTTTCATACTTCAGAAGTACTCTTTATTGACTTTTCTTCTAGTTTCAGTAAAGATTTGTTTTTTCTAAGGTTCTCTTGTGAAGGAGGTTGAGAGTAGTCCTGATGAAAAGTAGGTCAAGTAGACAACTGATACAAATAAAACTGATTCATCTAGTAGTAGTAATTGACTTGAATCCACCTTGTAGTTTTTCTGTATGTACATGTCTAACAACAGTACTCAGGGTGTATAGTCCCCTACTGCAGCACAAAAGGGACCCAACAAACTGAGCTTGAAACTATTTTCTTTGGGCACAAATGCCCACAACATGGACATTATTAGGGTTACTTTAAACCAGTCAGCTCTTCACTTCACTACACCATATTTTCACGAGTGCAATGTAAAAATGCCTTCAACCATTTGTGAATGTCAGTATCTTCATCTCTGCTTTAAAGAAAGAGATGGAGGAAGACTATGAATAACAGAACCAGGCACTAGATAAAAAGCAGCACATAACAGTGCACTAATGAGACCTATACATTCTCCATGCAGCAGAGATTAGGTTAGTGAGAGACTTAATTGCTTCTTCCAGCTGTGACCAAGCAGCCAAGCAGGAACATCTGTTATAAAAGACAATGTTTGATCAACCAATTTTAAATAAGCTTTGTTGTTACAGGATGTCATTATAAAATCCAATGTGGGAGGGGAGAGACCAAGCAGGGAAATGGGTCAGGGAAGTAATGAAAAGTAGAAGGGAATGAATCTATGCTATATATTTTTAAGCAAACATGTAATGGAATTTGGCATTTTTTTATTTTTCACTCTTGAGGATGTAAACATCAGTGGGTGATAAAAAAACCCAGAACATTTTAAGAATAACTCAGGTATTGAAGATGACTGCTGAGGATCTGCTAATCTAGACAAGAATACAGATTTATCTTGTTTGTCAGCTCTGTGCTTGTTACTGGAGCCACTGATGACTTATCTGCAGGACTTCAACAAGCTAGAATAGTGTAATCAGTTTTCACTTTAGTAGAGCGTTTCCAAAGTTTCTGTCTTCTTAATCTTTAGTAAGATTTGGATACTTCTGACATGTAATCAAAGATGGAACAAACAGTATTCTGTCTCTGTGGTCATAGAAGCCTTGACTGATTAATGACCACACACCTTTCTTAGTGCACCAAGAACATCTTAATACACAAAAGGCACGAACACGCTTCAGTCCATCAAAAGGCTGCAAAGACTATTAGGGATTGGAGCATCTGTCATTAAGGAGAGCTGAGAGAGATGGGACTGCTCAACCTGGAGAAAAGAAGGTTCAGAGGGATCTTTTCAATGCATATAATTACCTGATGGGAGGAGTGAAGAAGACAGAACAGACTCCCCTCAGTGGTACTCAGTGACGGGACAAGAGGCAATGGGCACAAATTGAAATATAGGAAATTCTGTTTAAATGTAATAAAAACACTTTTTTACCATGATGGTAATGGAACACTTGAATAGGTTGGTCATAGACATTGTGGCATTTTCAAGCTTGGAGATATTCCAGACCTGACAGGTCTTGAGCAGCCTGCTCTAGGTGACCATGTTTAGAGCAGGGGATTTGGCTAGATGATCAGAAGACACTTCCAGCCTCAGTGATTTCAGGACAACGTTGGGCAGGAAGGTACCAACTAGCTTGAAAAATATCAGGCTTACACATTCACAGCCATGCTCATGGAAATGTATCTGATGAAGCCCAGCTTATGTCCACTGAATGACTTTGCTCTGGCTTGCTGATGCCCAGGGTGCTCCATTTCCAAGCAATCTTTTACCTTACGTGAACAGAAGTAGCTTTGAATGTCAGTGGCAAGTAAGTACCTTGCAGATAAAGCTCTGAATTGTAGAGAGCTTCCCTCATCTAGCTTGTTACACACACACTGACATCCAAGCCAGCTTTCTTACCGGATGTATGTTTTGTTCCACACACAGAGTGAGAGTTTGTTTGACATAATAAAAAAAAAAAAAAAGTGTTTCTAGGATCATCAAAAAAGTCAAAAGCTAGGTTCACCATATTGAACCATCTCAGCTGAAAAGATTCAGGGTCAGGGAAATGAAAATTTAAACAAATTCCTTTCTGAATGTCATTTCCTGTCCCCCCGCCCTCCCATATGTTGCTTGACTGAATTGATAAAGATACAAAATAAAATCAAAGAACAAAACATCTGTTCAACTCCAACAAGCTGCCAATATGCTCAGGGTGTCTTCTAGACTTGCCCTCAGCCAGCAGTTCTGAGGCTGAAGACCAGCTGGTCATGCTGGTCACTGCAGGCAAAGCTGCTCTAGAAACAGTGGCAGCAAGATATATGTGCGGGAAAGAGTGAGATCTCCTGAAACATAGCCCTTGACATTAGCAGAATGACACGAGTTCTGACTGCCTGGCTCCCACTGCAGTTTATTAAGTGACTGAAAAATGATAAATTGCTTTAGAGATGTACAGAGTAGATCAGCATGGATCCGGCCTTTTTCATTACACAGAAAGTAATTACAAAATCCCAGACCTCTAGTTTTCTTAAATCCAATGCCTGTTTTGGTGTGTGTGTGGGGAGTTGTATTAAATCAATATGTACACTGAGGGTAAAATTCATTACACTTCATAGAGTCAGTAACTGAGAATCTTAAAGAAAGACTACTATTGATGTTCTTCTAATATATAAATTAAATTTTTTTTTTTACATTTGTATAATTATGTAATTTTTGTCTTCCACAGTCTCATTTTAACTTAAAAGAAGTAGTTGAAGCAATATAATCCTTCTGGCTTTTTTCTTTCCTAGATTCTCTTCTAAATGAATGGATTTCTGGAAAATGAGTGATATGTACAGAAAGTTAAGCTAGATGTTTCCTGTAGGTAATGTGACTAAGGGAATCACAATTCTACTTTTTATAAAAATATAAAGTCACCTTAAATGGGAAGGGAAGCCTCCAGATTCTGTAGTAATCTTCAACAAACAACTAAACCAGGCAGCGTCCTGTAGATCTGTCCTCAAAGGCATACTTTCCTATAATCTCCCCATTTAATTCACTATAGTCAGAAACTATGGCACTGATACTACAGTTTGAGACCTGAACACCCACAATATCCACATGCAAGTCTTCCAGGAATGTCTTTTCCTTCCTCTTGTTTTGTATAAGTCTTTCCTGCCTCACTGCAGGGCTGACGTTTTTAGCCTATCCTATCAGGAAAAGTTGCATAGCTTTTAGGGATTTGCAGAACTTTTGCTCAAGATTTGGCACCGCTATATTAGATCTGATGATAAACATCGCACCCAAACCTTACTTCCATACAGTCAAATAAACAAGACAGTAAAGACCATTTGCAATTTTCCCACCTGGCTAACTTCCCTGTGTTTGAGTTATTGCTGTGCAATGTGTTTACTTTCGGTAGTCAGTTAAGGATTAGATGCATCAGTGCAAGACATTTGAATTTCTTTATATCTGCCTAGGGTGGGTGTCGATACTACAAATCAGAGTTATTCTGGCTACAGAAAACTGACCCCCAAACTCCTAATGATGAAACGTGTCTGCAGAAAATGTGTGTAGGATTGCTTACCAATGTGTTTTCTTATGCTGTTAGAGCCTCTTTACTCTCTTTCCTAGACAGTTTTCACATAGGTAATTTAGTTAAATCAACTTCTGTCCTTCTAGGAAGGGGATTCATTTATCCAGCTGGTGTCTTTGGAAGACAAGTTTTCTGGCCTCTGTCCATAGCTGGTGGAGATCTAGGAACAGCAAGAGAGACTCTCACAGGCTGAATCATCGCATTTGTTTTTAAAGGATTGGATCAATATATGAATGTGTCCCTCTCTGAGATGAGAGGACTTAGGGAGGGTTCCCCCAGGGAGGGTCTAATGACCATGTCTGACTCTTTGACAGCACATTTAAGTTAATCTTGTGTCCTTTTCTGTCCGAGTTGTGGAAGTGCTCAATATGCATGGCTGCAGCTGGAGGCAATGAGCTGTACTCAGAGCATGGAGAGTGGAGGTTAATCCCGACTCAGCCAGGCAGGATTTGTAAGGAAAGGTAATAAAAATCTCTTATTATATATGCTCACATTTGGGAAAAACAGGCAAGTGTTCAGACAGGCAAACCCTTATTTGAATGTGTGGGGAAGTCTGTTTTGTTTTGCACGTGTATCAGTGCATCAAATACATGATATTGCTATGGCCTGCAAATCTGTTTTTACTTGTACCTTAAACCATCAGACTGCAAAGCATCACTGTTACTGGAAAGGCGGTATCTTTTTCAGCCAGGTTACTCTATCAGATAGTTCCTGCCCTTATAGAACTACAAAAATACAGATGGAGGGTCAGGGGGAAGTGATTAAAAAGTGTTCAGTGAAGGGATGTGACAAAGCCTGTAATTTAAATCATGGCATAACTTGATTTCTGTTTTTGTCTTTGTGGCCTTAAAACGCTATGTTCCTATTGAATTATTAAAGCTACTTTTTAACAATTAAGAGAGAAAGACTTTTCTTGCAGGTGCTATACTGTAAAATGTGTAACAATATGGAGAATCTTAAGTACCTGTCTTGGAAGCTGGTTTAAAACTTAATCAATTGAATTTGCCTTTTATTTCTATTGCCATAACTACAACAAACACACACAATGCTTCTGATGGAAATACTCTAAACTTCCTTTAAAAATTTCCTAGAGTGCATATTATTTTATTTTAGCATAGTTATAGCAGCTTTCAATCCTAAAGTACAGGAGATGCTCACTTTCAAAGCTACCATCTACCAAACTCAACAACCCATGCTAATGGTTACTTTGAAGCCACATTCTTGACTTTCTGAAAAAAGATAGAGAAAATGGGCAAGAAAGGACTTCCATTTTCTTTGATGTAGCTGTAAAAGATGCATGTCTGATGTAGACCCAGCAATTAGATTAAGTTGAGAGGAGGACAGTATCACTCTTTTCTACTCTTGTGAAAATCTTTCAAATATAACTCAACTTTGATCCACCATCACCAAAAAAATTTGCATATTTATGCGGAAATTTGGATGCCTGGATGTTACTGCAATGAGAAGTTGGAGGGAGAGCACAGCTGTCCTCAAGCTATGTAATGTGAGGAGCTGCAGTTACAGTGTGGGCATCCCATCCCAATGGCCACTCATCCCCATGGTGCCTGCTCCTACACATAAGGAGTAGCATCCAGAATTCATCATCAATGCCTTTACAAAAAGCAAAAAATTGATAAAAAATCTTGTTTGTTAGGAAGCAAACTGGCTCTAGCAGTTATTTTACGCCTGCTTTTACCTGCTGTATGCCTAAATATAAAGAGTAAAATGGAGTACAAAAAAATCAGTCATCCATGCCTTGGTTACATCTATAAAACTGGAGGCAGAGTCCATAGATTCTTTGGTGATTTCCCCCTTTTTGGTTTTTTTTTGTTAACATCTTCTGCGGTTGGAAAATTTGAGTGGTTATGTGTTTGTAGAAAATGGGCTTCTTGCTTTGTATTGAGCTGTACGCATATATCTTCATTATAATTTTCAATTTTTATTTCAAGATTTTCTAAACAATACAAACTAAAAAAACCTGTTTCACTTCAGAACAGCAAATGAGTATGTTCAGTTTTGGAATCAAAAAAAATATCATGGAGATATCATTCCAGTTTGACAAATATTCATGGAGAATGAAAAGACATGTCTCGAAGGGTTTTTGCTTTTAAGAAAATGCAGTATTTCATTGTAAACATCTTTTTATAGTGGAATTTCTCTATGGGCCGCAATCCACATCTAAAAGTTTACCAATGTGGTAACTTCCACTACAGCTACTCAGCTGAGAATAAATTAAAAACCTTTCTCATGGCTCAATCAAAACTAAGTAAGGTTTTCAGGATCCAGCCCAAAGAAAATGCAAAGTGGAATATAAGACTTATTACTTATCCTCACTTCCTTCATCAGGACAAAATATAAGGCAGCTCATCTGCATCTCTTTCCTGTTTCACACACTTTTCTTATAGCATTTCCTCCTGTTTTCTGTATTTGTCATATTCTACTTACCCACATTCAAAGCGTGTGCCATGCATTTTGGCAAGTCAACACACCAGGTATCTAAGCAAGGTGTCTTTCTTTTATCATTAGTCCCATAAAGGACTTCAATTTTGTCCTTCTCTACTTAATTTTTATGCTGCAATTCACAAAAAATTGTGTGCACAAAGTAGTGTTTCAAATAAGGTTTTCAAAGCTGAGGATTAGTAAATTACTTCATTTTGGAGAGTTGCAAAAGCAGCATTTTCATATGAGATTTGAAAAATAATTGTATAGGTTTCCTAATATTGTCATATGACCATTACAACTGTTCGCAATTACTGAAAAGTGTTTAGGTATGCTGCTGCCTAAACAGGTATCCTTTATTTTGTGTTCTCATAGTCCGGAAGCCCCCAGAAGAGATCAGGGCCCCATTCTGCCAACTACAATACTGGCACATAATATAACAATACTTTGGCTTAAAAGATTAGCATGTGGCTGTAACACAAGAAGGCATATGGTATAAGAGCTCTTGAATCAGTATTTAATCAGCCAAGAAAGGTAATTAGGGAAAGAAAAGGAATATCATTAACTCCATCTTAGGTGGGGGTCTAGGAAAAGGAAACTAAGTGCCTACACTTTGCCTGCAGAGTCTTGAGCAGTATTTAGATGTCCTGTGGATCAGATCAACACCTCCATTAGAAAACAATCCCTTCTTTGACGGCAATGAAAGGGTATAGAAAAAGCCATTTCTTTCATCAGGATTTTCTGGAACCGACCTGTGAATTTCATTTTTGTGGAGAACCTTTTCTTTTTAAGTGGTTACACTGGGCTAATGAGTAAAATTTAAAACATGTGCCAGGTAGTCTGAAGCACTAATTTTATGTTGTTGGGTTTGGGTTTGTTTTTAATTTTGGTGGGATTTTTTTTCCCCTGAACTGTATTTTATTTGCTTGACATAAGGAACGCAAACGATTTTTTTTAATGGTTTTATTACTTCTACTACTTTTTAATAATATTATCCATTCTAAAAATGAATTTCTCTGAAAATGAAAAATAATAGCAGAAAACATTGGAATAAAATCAAGGCTGTGATTGTTTTTATTTCCTAAAATTATATAACCATCATTGAATCCTCCTGTTGTTTTCCAAGTTAAAAAGTAAGCACATCTTTTAAAAAATGCTTTCTCTCTTGACCCAATGACCATTCATTGTCAAAAAATCACCTCCCCAAAAAGCTAGCTTTGCTACAATCATTTTAACACTGATGAATTAAGAATATGAGAAATTTTTTTATAGCATGTAGTCTGATTTTTTATCTGACTTCATATATCTCACAGACCATACACTCTTAGCTTTCTTTTTCACAAGGCCTTACGTTTGTCTGAAATACACTCCATCTTTATCTGAAGTAACCAAGAGATGTAAATTGAAAGCTTTGGTGGCTAACTTGCATTTTTAATCATCACCACTTTTACAAAATTTTTCCTTATTTATAGTCTTATGTTGTATTTATAATTTCAATATACAAGCTCTAACTTGTAGCTGCTTGTTCCTGTTATATCTCTTTTTGCTATATTTGAAATTAAGACATGAAAAAAAAGATAGGGGAAAGCCCTTTCAGAGTTTATTTCCTGTCTATTATAGTATTTAATTATATGTCACAATCAACTCACTTCTTGATCTTAAATTAGAAGTCTTAGAATTCAATTTGCTTAGCTTTTTGTTTAGCTAAACAAATTGAACTCAAAAACTTCTAATTTAAGAGCTTTTTATTAGTTCTAAATCATTTTTATTCTCTTTTTTCTATGCCTGTATGGATTTTTCAAATTATCAAAACTATGATATAAGTCCTGGTTCATGCCTGTGTTAACAGCAGTGTATGCAGAGGAGAAGTCAGCTTATAGTATAGCATATTCCCCAAACATACCAGCAAAATAAGCCATAAATACATCCTAAATAGAGCATAAAAGCTGATGGAGTTGTACTGGAAAGTATGTTAAGTGGTTTTCACAGACAAAGTGGTATATGCCCCAGGGTCTGTGCCTAGTTACAGTTTATTAATTTAACAATTAATAATGGATGTCCACTTCATCTTGCTAAATGTCTTGCATATATTTCAATTATTAACTGTGAATACATTAATATATGTAAAATGCCAAGAGCAGACACGTATGTGTGTAGGTAAGCTAAACTTTTCTGCTTTTTTTTCCCTTTTAAATTCCAAACTTTAGAAGCTTTTACTGGTACAGAGACAGATCTGTGCTTTTGTTAGACTAAAAAGAAAAGTCGTGTTTCTCTGGAAAGCAGGATTGCTTCTGAAGCTGTCTGGTTCAGAGGCCAGGACGAGGTTTTCAGAAATGTTCTACACTGGGCTAATTCTGTTCTGAGTCAAGTCAATTCAGAGCCAATAGTAGAGTAACTAGGCAAATGCTGAGTCCTTTTGGAACAACTCTTTTGTGACATGGAGTCTCTTTTGCATCCGTGGAAAGAAAGAGACCCTTCAAAAGGCAACAAGAACAGCCAAGCTGCATTAGAGAAAGGATCAGTCTAACCCAGGGCACTGTTTGTAGGCGTAGCCAACAGCAAATGCCTGAAGAATAATTTTGGAGCAGGGTAAGCGTCTGGTGGTGTTTTCCAACAATATTCTACCAGCCCTGCAATGACTTCCTTCCCAGAGCTTCACAAATTGTTTAATATCTTTGTCAATGATCTGGATGAGGGGATTGAGTGCACCCTCAGTAAGTTTGTGGATGACACCAAGCTGGGCGGGAGTGTTGATCTGCTTGAGGTTAGGAAGGCTCTGCAGAGGGATCTGGACAGGCTGGATCGATGGGC